>PVJC01048805.1:0-12401 GCA_004026665.1 Murina feae | reverse complement strand
CAGGGAACACCCTAGGCACGCTTGCTGATTGGGAACAGAGGATGGGACATCTTGCTTCACAGTTCAACCCTCAACCACTGAGCTACACTGACTGGGCAATGTAAATTACGATTTAGAATGGGTATCTTATTTCATTGGTGTATTGCCAACTTCTATTTCATTTTTCAGTGCACCCAGCTTACCTAAAACTCTTTATTTTTAATACAAAAAATTCAATCATTCATTCACAATCATTATGTACTTTATTCCTCCTCTTCCACTTCTCAGATTTCTTTACTATTTTTCACATAAATTGACCAAAAAAAATTCCATGATGGCACATCTGCAATGGTTATGATTTGTTTATCCATTCTCTTTTTAATAGGCCCATTGCCTATTACAATGTTTAGTATTTTTATGTTACTACTCTGTTTTAAGTTAAATATGGTTCTAAGAAAACAAGCCATCTTGAAAGGGAGAGTTACCAGGACTAAGAACCTCACCTCCACAAACATGCGCATCAGACATCACCTGAGACCCTAGAGCCACTCTGGCCAAAGGCCTTTTTACCACAGCTGCAGACACATGGACACTGGGACTCCAGCCCACTCCACCACCACTGCCTCCTCTGAGTCGTGGAGTGCACAACTGACTTGCCGATCCACTCCATGGCCATAGGCCCCTCCCATCCTGCCTCCTAACTTCTCCAACTATAGCTAAAATGGGAATACAAAGAACAACCCACAAGGGAAAGGAAAGGAAGACACACCATAAGAGGAACTAAATGACATGGAGACATAAAATATATACGAAAAGAAATTCACAATAAGGCTCATATAGTTCATAAACCTGATGCATGAGAAATCAATAACTTTGGTTAAATACCAAGGGAAAATTAAAAAATGGAAATAGTTAAAATAGACATACACCCTGGATGGTTTCAATATAGACTAGAAGTAGCAAAGGACTGAATCAGTGAGTTAGAAGACAGGGCAGAGAAACTATCTGAACAGCAAATAGAGAGAACAAAAAAAAAGAAAGCAGGTGGATAACCTAAGGGAGCTTTGGGACAACAGGAAACAAAGTAAAATATATACGTAAGGGTGTCAGAAGGACAAGATGAGGAACAAGGGTTAGGAAACATATGAGAAAAAATAATGATAAAATCGTCCCTGATCTCGTGAAGAAAAAGTCACACAATAGCAGAGAATCCCAAACAAGATGAACCCAATTAAGACCTACACCAAGACACCTTGTAATTACAATGGCAAACAATAAGGACACAAACAGAATCTTAAAGGCTGCAAGAGAGAGACACGGAGTTACCTAACAAAGCTCTCCCATTAGTTTATCAATTGATTTGTAACAGAAACACATCAAGCCAGAAGGGAATGGAAGGGAGTATACAAAGTGATGCAAAACAAGAGACCAAATCCAAGAATACTTATCTAGCGAGGCTATCATTCACAACTGAAGGGGAATTCAGGAACTTCACAGAAAAAAAAAATCTAAGAGAGTGCTTCACTACTAAGCCATCAGTGCAAGAAATGCAACAGGGACTGTTGTAAAAAGAAGGAACAGAAGAGGAAAATGGAACACAGGCAGAAAGAACAAAAGTGGCAACAAATTAGTACCTACCAAAGTAGCCTTAAACCTAAATGGACTAAACGCTCCATTCAAAAGATACAGAATGACTGAAATGACAAGAAAACAAGCCATATGTATGCTGTCTATCAGAGACCCACCTCAGAATAGGGACTCACACAGACTGAAAGTGAAAGGACAGAAAAATAGTTCTGAGGCAAAGGGAACTGAAAAAAAACAAACAGAAAACACACACACAAAAAGCTAGGGAGCAATAATTATTTTGGAAAAAATAAATCTCAAAGTAAAAGTTATAAAAAAGACAAGATTGGCTGCAATGATCTGCACTGACCGCCAAGGGGTAGACTCCCAATGCAAGAGCTGCCCTTACTGGTCAGTGTGCTCCCACAAGAGGAGCATCATTCAAGCAGAAGCTGGGCTCACGGGCAGCAAGTGGTGCAAGAGTCAGGAACTTCTCCCACCTCTGCAGCTGAGCCAAGATTGTCCTGCAACCAGGATTAGTCCTAAGCCATCAGTCGGATATCCCCTAGGGCCCCCAGACTGCAAGAGGGCACAGGTCGCAGTGAGGGATTCCCCCCAAGTTTACAAAGTTTGTGCACCTGGCCTCTAGTACTAGAAATAAACCAATAAAATATAACAAACTTATAATACTTGCAGGGTAAATAGTCTGTTATGAAATAACAGAGGCCCGGTGTATGAATTCCTGCACAGAAGTAGTCCGGTCAGCCTCTGCAGATGAAGGCCCATGAGGTCAGGCACACAGGGGTTAGTGGCTACTGGCAGTGAGCTGGAAGGCCACACCTATGTTAGGGGCCTAAAGGGGATGTGCTTAACTGGGGAAAGAGCTATGGATGGTTTGCTAGTTCGTCTTGCCTCCAATGGGGTATGGCGGACAGATGGGGCCCAGGCTGGCCAGAGGTATGGTCTATCAGGGACCAGATAAGGACGGTTGGTGGCACAATGCAAGTCATAGCTACCAGTCATTCTGGTCAATCTGCCATTCTGGTCAAAGGGCTTTTATATATAAAGGTAGATGGCTGGGTTATTAAAGAAGAAGAAAATAAAGAAGAAAATTGAATCATCCTGGAAACAAATGACAATGGACACATAACAATTCAAAATCTATAGGACACACTGAAAGCAGTCCTTTAAGTAAGGTGACCACATTTTAACATTGGTAAAGCGGGACACCATTGACCGCTTGGCTGCCAAAAACCGTATATTCCCTTCCTGTTCTCCCACCCTTCCCTAGCTTGTCATGCATTCTTTCGAAAAATTCTGACTTTTTTAAAACATCACGGGATGCAGGACAAATTGTTAAAACTCGGGACTGTCCCGCCAAAAGCGGGACATCTGGCCACCTTACCTTTAAGGGAACTTCATACTGTTACAGGCCCACCTCAAAGAACAATAAAAACAGTTAACAAATTATCTAACTCAAGAGTTAAAGAATTAGAGAGAGAGAGTACCAAGAATAGCCCAAACTGACCAGCAGGAAGGAAATAATAAAGATCACAGCAGAAATAAATGGCAAGGAGAGCAAAACAAACAAACAAACAACAACAAAAAAAAACTACAAAGGAATAATAAAATCAAGAAATGGTTCTTTGAAAGGATGAACAAGATTGATGAAGCTCTAGCTAGGCTCACCAAGAAGTAAAGGGAGAGGACACAAATAAACAAAATAAGAAATATTACTGGTCCCCCTGCCATAATTTTCCCCAATGTCGCACTCTGCCCGGTTCCAGCCCCACCCTGGCCCTTCAACATCCTATTACATGTGTCCAAGGGCAATGTATGCATGAATAAAGGTCCTTTTGCTAATCTCATCACAACACACCTGCCCCCTTCCCTCTCAGTTTCACCAGTCTGTGTCCATGGCAATGCTTCTACTTTATCCATCAGTTGATTATGTCCTTGAATTTCACATTTTAGTGCATGCAATAATGAGAGATCTGTCCTTCTCTGACGGGCTTAATTCACCTATCATCAGGATCACCAGGATGAACACTGATGCTACAATCCTCAACTAAATTCAAGCAAACTGGATCCAACAGTATATTAGAAAGATCATACACCATGACATAGTGGGATTTATTCCAGGGATGCAAGGCTGGTACAATATCCACAAATCAGAAATGTGATATATGACATGAACAAACTGAGAGACAAAAATCACACAATCATATCAATTAGTGCAAAAAAGGGCAATTAACCAAGTCCAACAGCCTTTTCTGATAAAAACACTCAGCAAAGTGAAAATAGAAGGATCATCCCTCAACATAACAAAAGCCTATAAGACAAACCTACAGCCAACCTCATACTCAATGAGCAAAAGGAAATACTATTTCCCTCAAGAACAGGAACAAGACAGGGATGCCCGCTTTCACCACTGTTGTTCCACATAGTAGTCTCCACAGAGATCATACTAGAAAAAGAAATAAATGGCTCCCAAACTGGAAAATAAGAATAAAATTGTCATTATTTACTGATGACTTGATACTGCATAAAGAAAACCCCCAAGACTGTTACAAAAATTATTAAACTTAATAAATTAATTCAGAAATGTAGCAAGCTACAAAATTAAAGCCAAGAAATTTATACACCAATAGTAAACTTACAGAAAGAGAGACTGAAAAAAACACACAACATATCCCATTTATTATCCCAACAAAAAAACTAGGATACCTAGGAATAAACTTAAATAGGAAGTAAAAGATCATTACTCAGAAACTACAAGACATTGGAAAAAGTGATAGAGGAAGACATAAACATATGAAAGAATATACCATGTTAATGGCTTCGTAGACTGAATATCATGAAAATGCCTAGACTACCCAAAGCAAAGAACAGATTCAATGCACTCCACATTAAAATGCCAACAGCATATTTCACAGACGCAGAATGAATTCTGCAAAAATCCACATGGATAAAAAAGGACCCCAACTAGCTGCAGTGATCCCGAGAAAGAAGAACAAAGTAGGAGATATCTCAATACCAGACATTAAGCTACCCTGTTTCCCCAAAAGTAAGACATCCCCCAAAATAAGACCTACAGACAGTTTTCCCTCTCGCTGAAATATAAGGCATTCCACCCCAAATAAGACCTCACTGAAAATAAGACCTCTCTGATAATAAAGCCTCCCCGAACACCAAGCCTCCCTGATAATAAGCACCCCACAACATTAGACCTCCTTGATAATAAGGCCCCTTGAAGTTACCATAACTCTGGACTCTGGGCCATAGAGGCGGGCACTGCCACACAGCTCGCTGTTGACTGGAAGCAGACAGGAAGTGTGAGGTCTCTTCTAATCAGAGAGCCCAGCACGCGCCCCCCTGGACAAGCTGTGTCCTGCTGCTTGCTCTGCCTTGAAAGACTCTGGTGGAATCACAATTAGACAGTGAGTTGCGCAGGGCAAGTGTAGGGCACATTGTGTGCACACACAGGTAATGAATTTCCTGTTTTTTATTCAACATTAAGTGAGTATAGTATCCTTCTTCATCGAATATTACAACATCCTCTGAAAATAAGACCTAGCACATCTTTGGGAGCAAAAATTAATATTTTCAGTGAAAGAGGGTATATTACAAAACCACAGTATTTAAAACTGCCTGACATCAACACAAGAATATACATATAGGTCAATAAAATAGAATAGAGAATCCAAAAACCAACCCAAACTACTATGCTCAATTAATATTTGACAAAAGAGGCAAAAACATACAATGGAGTCAAGACAGAATATTCAATAAATGGTGCTGGGAAATTTGGTCTGACATATGCAAAAAAACAAAATTAGACCACAAACTTACAACATACACAAAAAATAAACTCAAAGTGGATTAAGCAACATAAGACAGGAAACCATAAAATATTAGAGTAATCCATAGGCAACAAAGTCTCAGATATATGTAGTAGAAATATCTTCACCCATACAGCTGCTGTACAGTGGAAACTATAGTAAAAATAAACCAACGGGACTACATAAAAATAAAAATCTTCTTTATAGAGAAAGAAACCATCAACAAAACAACACATGGGAGAACATGTTATCTCTGATAAGGGTTTAGTCTCCAACATTTAAAGGGAACTCATACAACTTAACAAAGGAAGATAAACAACCCAATCACAAAAATGGGCTATGGACTTAAATAGATCCTTTCAAAAGAGGACATAGGGAAGTCCAAGAGACATATGAAAACATGCTCAAATTCACTTATCATCTGAGAGATGAAAATCAAAATGACAATGAGTTACTACCTCCTTAGATGTCAGAATGGCTATCATGAACAAATCCACAAATACCAAGTGCTGGCGAGGATGGGGAGAAAACAGAGCCCTCGTGCACTGCTGGTGGGAATGCAGACTGGTGCAGGCACTGTCAAGAACAGTATGGAGTTTCCTCAAAACACTAAAAACGGAGCTCCCATTTGACCCAGTGATCCCGCTTCTAGGAATATATCCCATGGACCTAGAAACACCCATCAGAAAGGATATATGCACGTCTATGTTCACTGCAGCACATTTTACAATAGCTAAGATTTGAAAAAAGCCTAAGTACTGATCAGCAAATGAATGGATTAACAAACGGTGGAACATCTACATAGGGGAATACTATGCTGCTGTAAAAAGAAGGAACAATGACCATTTGCGACAGCATGGATGGAGCTGGAGATTATTATACTAAGCAAAGTCAGTCAGTCAGTCAGTGAGAGAAAGATAAATATCACATGATCTCACTCATTTGGGGACTATAATGAACAACATAAACTGATGAAAAACATAGATCCAGAAACAGAGAAGCATCAATCAGACCATCAGACTTCAGAGGGAAGGTAGAGGAGAGGAGGGTGGAAATAAGTGATGATGGTGAGCAGCAATAGAGTAGCATGGCATGGCAGCACAACAGCCTAGGCCTTTGCATGATGAAGATTTGCAGGCACCTGAGGAAAGGAGTATAGGAAGAACATGTCATGCCAGCCCTATTGAAGGGCAGGTTGGAAGGCCTGAGTCTGCAGTGGGCAGCTTAGAGGGAGAGTTCAGAGGAGTGGCTCAAGTTATATTTGCTTTGATTCTGAGTGACAGTGGACATGCTCACTCCCTTCTCCTGCTTAAGCCTTTCCTCCCTGAACTGGAATTGCACTGCCCTTGTTGTGCTGGTAGTTCTTGGCTCACACCCACACCCTGAGGACCTGGTGTCACAGGCTGTATCCCTCCCAGCATCCAGGTGTTCCTGTGAGAGAAAAGTAATGGCCCAGGTACCTGGAAGCACCTTAGGGGAGATCCAACACAGCCCTCCTCACCCATCCTGCCCCCCCAATGGGGACCAGGGTCCTGCCATAGTACTTCAGGGGATTGAGCCACTTGTCCTTGCTGATGATCTAGTAGGGCAAACAGGGCTGGGTCAGGAGAGGACAGGGACCCAAATACAATCCCAAGCAGCAGGCGAACACTTGAAGCCATATGGTGGCATGACCAGTGATGACCTACTTCAGCAATCCTGCCAGATCCTGCCATGCTGTGGTCAGAGAACCAGTTGAAGAAGGTGAGGCTGCTGTCACAGTTCCCTGGACTGTAGGCCTCCCTTTCACAATGCTGGTACCACTGAATTGGAGTGGCTCAGAACAGACTGTATCCTGTAGGAGAGGGTATGGGACACCGGGCACATCACCTTCCAACCCTGCCCACCACCAGCTGCAGCCCATGCAGGGAGCCTCCTCTTGCCTGTGAGGGTGATGAGCTACTCCTTCACAATCACATGGTTGTGGAAGTAGGGGTTGCTGTGGAAGCACAGGCTGATGGTGCAGCAACCCCAGGGATGCCTAACTTCCCCCACCTGCAGAAGGGAAGTGGATCCAGAGAGTGAAGACACAGCCCAGGGCACCAGCCTTCAGCTGTTTTCAGGGACAGGCCATTTCCCCACCTGCCCTCCACTGCTCATTGGAGCAGGCAGCCTGACCTTTAAATGGAGTATCATGTGGCTGAGCATGGTCTCCCCTTGGACACTGATCATGACAACTCGAGGTGGTTGACCGGCAAGGAACCTGCGTCCAGGAACCTGGGCATAGATTGGCTAGAAAGTGCAGCCTCCTCTAGCTTAGCCTTCCCCTAAGGGCACTCCTTCTCCATCAAAGGCAGAAAGGGGCACATCACCACTCTGATTCCTGACAGACCCTGCTGCCTACCAGATTGTTTTTTGCTGAGGCCTGGACAGGCTACACATCACACATTCCTACCTCTGACTGAGGAGTTGGACACACAGATGGCTGGTGGGACAGCATTAGTTTGTCCCAGGAGACCCTGTGCAACATAGCCCCTTCCGTGGGCAACAGCCAGGTTTATGTGTGCCTCTGAGCTGCACTCTGCCCGTGCACCCTCAGATTCTGCTTCTCTGGTGCCTCTGTAAGATAGAGTGTGTCTCCAGGATCCTGGTCCATTCTGGGGCCCTGAGATTGTCCTCTATGTTTTCTATCTGAATCATCCCCACTGACTCCTTTCTCTTGCGCTGTCCCATCCATCTTGTGGTCCAGCACCTCTCCGCTCAAGGATACAGCTGTGGTCCTGAACCCACGGATGTGCCGGATATTCAAGCTTCTCCGTTCAAAATAGGGCTTCAGCCTCTGCCTAGTCCTGCATCTGAGCCATGAGAAGGCCCTGCTGACTTGCCTGTTGAAGGGCCAGGAGAACCTCCCACAAGGCCCAGGTGAACTTGGCCCTGGGTCCTGACTGGGCCTGCTCCTGCTGCACTGGCTCCACTTCTCTTGGCTTTGCTTTGGCCTCTGACCAGGGCTCCACCTCTCTCACCTGCTCTACTGCTTTCATGGCACCGTCCCTCTCACCCTGGCAGACAAACTGCTCCTCTGCAATCAATTCCTGCTCCATCCACCTCTCATCCTTGTGATCAGTATCGTGCAGGTCACCACGCACCTGAACTGCAGCCTCAGCTCTTCACGCACCACCTCCTCCTGCCTTGCCACTTGCAGATCTGGGAAAATCTCCTCCCCTGCCCACATGCCCTGCCCTGGCACCACCAGCAGAAGGCCCTCTGTCCACAGGACAAACTGAGCCTGTGCCTGCAACTCCTCCTCCAGAATCTCCTTGTCTTCCCCTTGCTCCTCACTGTGGGTCCCTTGCTGCAATTCTCCATGCACACACTGCTCTGAAGCAACCCAGTCCTCCCCTCTCCCCACCTCATGATCTAGCCAAACCCCCTCAAATGCTTCCAACATGAGCTTCAGGGTCACAGCCTCCCCTACCTGCATGAATTCCTCCTGCTCCAGCCCCAAAGCTGCCTTCTGAACCTTGTGCCCTTATGTCCTGGGCATCACCAGCTTCCTGCACAGAAGTGACGCTAAAAGCCTCCTGGGCCATCCTGCTCACCCTGTCCTGCCTGCTGCAAAGGTCCTGAGTGTACTTCAGCTTAAGGTTCCCCAGGAGGCCCCTCTGTCTCCCAACACAGGTTGACTCTGGTTGTTCCCTGGCCCTGAGATTGAAGCTAGAGCAATCCCTGCAGAGTCTGCTGAGCGAGGTAAGGTGCTTGCTCAACTGTCAGGAATCCAGACCCTGGCTGTGCTGAGTGGGCACACACTGGGCTCATGTGCAGGCGCTGGTCATGTGAGCATGTGGTACAGAAGAAGACTGTCCAGGCCAAGCTTGCTGTCTCTGGGTAGGCTCTTAAAAGTCTCCTCCAATCAGGGACAGAGCAGTGGGTGTCACCTTGCACAGCCCCGTCCCCACGCAGAGGCCTGCTGGATAAGCCTGACACCTGCAGCCCAAGGTTCCTGAGGAAGCCCAACTACTGTCCCTGCCTCTGAGGCTTTCCTGGGCTCCCTTCCTGCTGTGAACTGCCTCGTGTCAAATCACAGGTCCGCAGGTTACAAGTTGCTGCTGAGAGCCTTTCTCTGGTACTCCTCTCCCACACCCATTCTCTGCTAAGGAAAACAGGCATGTGCCTTGGGCAGATATATATCTGCATTGCCCAGCTTGATGGCACAGAGTCTTTCAAAGTACTTTCTTGCAATCCTTTGTATTTCTGTGGTGTCAGTTGTTACTCCTCCACTTTCCTTTCTGATTTTTAATGTGGGTCCTCTATCTTTGTTTCTTGATTAGTCTGGCTAATTCTTTATTGATTTTGTTTATTCTTTCAAAGAACCAGGTCTTGGATTCATTGATATTTGGTATTGTTGTTTTTAGACTCCATGTTATTTATTTCTCCTCTAACCTTTGTTATGTCTTTCCTTCTACTTACTCTGGGCTCTTCTTGTTGTTCTCTTTCTCGTTCTTAAGTTGTAGGGTTAAAAAGTGTATTTGCTGATTTTTTTTTTAACGAAAATCTTGTATTGCTATGAAGTTTCCCCTCAGGACTGCTTTTGCTGTGTCCCAGAGATATTATGTTCTTGTTTCTTCATTGTCATTTCTTTCCAGGAAGTATTTTATTTTTTCTTGATCTTACTGGTAACAAATTCACCAATTTCTTCTTCAGTAGCATGCTATTTAGCCTCCAGTTGTTTAAGTATTTTTTGGTGTTTTTACTCTAGTTGATTTCTAATTTCATTGCACTGTGATCCAAGAAGATGCTTGATATGATTTAAATCTTCTTGAACTTGTAGGACGTGTTTGGTGTCCTCACATGTGGTCTATCTTTGGGAATGATCCATGTTCACTTGAGAAGATGTATATTCTGCTCTGTTGGGAGAAATGTTTTAAAATGTCAACTAAGTCTATCTGATCCGGTATGCCTTTTATAGACTCTGTATTTTTAATTTTTATGGATGATGAGTTGCATTGTTGGCTCTAAATTTACCAAGGTGCCTTTGATCATAAGTGCATACCAGTGATTTCATTGCATACAAAATGTAGCAGTGTGTTGTTACTTCTTCATGGCATGCTGCTCTGTTTTCCAGTTTGGGAGTGTAATCAAATTACATATTTTTGGAAAACCTAAATGGAAAAAAAAGATTGAGGAACCTCCAACAAGGCTTCAAAACAATTGTTTACCTCCTTTTTTTAAATGAATAATATAATTAGGAATAAATGATATATATGGAATTATATAAACTTTTGGAGAAATATACAGGTTAGCATCCTTTAGCCTATTGAAATGACATCAGCACTTTCCGAAGTGGGACTAATAATATTGAAACAGAATTTGCCACTTAATCCAAACAAGTTTCCTGAGTATACCACTGAATGAAATGAACAAAAGTGCCACTAGATTGTTATATGTATTTTTCTGTAGAATTGCTCAAACACTTCCTCTTCAACTATTTGACCTTTAACATATGCTCTCCCAAACATTGAGTTATCTGGAAGCCTTAGTATTTTTATCAGTGAATGTGAACAAACATCACAAATGCTCAATGGTTTTTTTACAAAAAATGGTACCTCCGCTTCTGGCCAACCTCCTGTGTCCCTCCCCAGCACTGATTGTGCTCTCTTGAGGTCCCTGGGCCTTGCCTGCACACTCTTGCAATCCAGGACCCCTCAAGGGATGTCAAAGTGCAGGTTTCAGCCTAATCCTGCAGGCCTGGGTAAGGGACCCTACTGGTATACAAATTCATGTACCAAGCCTCTAGTGGCTATCATAGAAAAAATTAACAAACAACAAGTGCTGGCAAGGTTGTGGAGAAAAGGGAACACTAATTTTCTGCTTGTAGAAATGCAGATTGGTACAGCCACAGTATGGAATTTCCTCAAAAAATTAAAAATGGAACTTCCTTTTGACCCAGAAATCCCACTTCTGGGAATGTATCCTAATAACTGCAAAACAAAATTCCAAAAGGCTATATATTCTCCAATTTTCATAGCCATTTTATTTACAACTAGAGGCCTTGGCATAAAATTTGTGTACTGGGGGTGAGTCCCTCAGGCCAGCCTGCACCCTACCCAATCTGGGACCCCTTGAGGGATGTCTGAGTGCTGGTTTAGGTCTTATCCGACTGTCAGACATCTCTCTCACAATCTGGGACTGCTGGCTCCCAATCGCTCACCTGCCTGCTTGATTGCCCCTAACTGCTTCTGCCTGCCAATCTGATCACTCCCTAACCACTACCCTGCCAACCTGATTGAGGCCTAACTGCTCCCCTGCCAGCCTGATTGCCTCCAATTGCCCTTCCTTGTTTGCCCATTTGCCACTAACTGCCCTGCCCTGTAAGCCTGGTTCCACCAACTGACCTATCCTGCCAGCCATCTTGTGGTGGCCATCTTTGACCACATGAGGGTGTCCATCCTTTCTGAGTGTGTGACAGTCAATTTGCATATTACCTTTCTATTATATAGGAGAGCTATGATTTGAAACAGCACAACTGCCCTTCAATAGATAAATGGATAAAAAAGCTGTGGGACAATTACACAATAAAACACTGTACAGCTGTTAAAAAATAAGGATCTCTTACCATTTCTGATAGTATAGTGGACCAGGAAAATAGTATGCTAAATGAAATAAATCAATCTGAGAAAGACAAATATCACATGATTTCATTCATTTGTGAAATCGAATGAACAAAATGACTTGACAAACAAAATAAGATCTGAAGTAGGGAGGCATAGAACAGACTGATGCACAATGATGTGGGATTGAGAGGAAAGAACTAATAAACCAAAGAACCTATCTAATCAAATAAAAGAGTAATATGCAAATTAGGCACCACACTGCTACACGTAAGCCACACCCATTAGCCAAACCACGCCCACCAGCCAATCAGAGCATCTATATGCAAATTAACCCAGCCAAGATGGCGGCCAGAAGCCACAGAGCTAGAGCAAACATGATGCTTGCTTGCCCCGGCTATGGAGGAAGCTAAACTTCCCTAAACTT
>PVJC01048804.1:0-12395 GCA_004026665.1 Murina feae | reverse complement strand
CTTCAACCAATTCTTTGTGATAATAACAAGCGTTATTCATGCTCTGCTGAGCCTTCATCTTTGATGTCAGCACTTCAGGCTGAAGTTTGATTTCCCCTAGTCAAGTTCGTTTTTCCCTTCCCTGTCAGTCTCTAAACTTATAGGATCCTACAAATATTCTAGGCCTCCACTGTGTCACCTCAAACACCAGCTGGCCCACTTTCCAGGATGGAGCCAACATCATCTTCTATTTGATTCATGAATCATGAACAGAAGGTGAGGAAATGAGGAGCTGTGAACCCACTGGGAGAGGAGTTCAGCTTCCAGCATGGGGTGCACACCAAAATCACAGAGGCACAACATAATTCTCCAGAAAAGCCAGCTTTAATTAGTCACAGAGCAGCCCAGTTCCAGATGAAATTATCCTGGATTTTAAGCAAAAACAGTACTATTGAAATTCTAAGACTTACCACAAATTTAACTTGACATATTTCATGATGTGTGTTATGATAATTATGGCACCTGAAGATGACCTATAAATAGTAAATAAGCCATTCGTATATTTGACAATAATAGCAATTTCTTGGATTCCCTCAAGATGGGAAAGAGAAAAAAAATAAAGTTTATGAGCTTCTCTCCTGCCAGAAGGGCACAAGACCCTGCTTCAGTTCTCCTTCCCTAAAAAGGATGGAAGGCGTGAGCTCAGAGAAGAAGGCTGACCTCCCACAGAACCTGGGTTAAAAAGCCTTCTTTTAGTCTTCTTGGGAGACGTGAGTAGCCAGATACCCTGATTTCTGTGTTCATTTTGTCTTCATTTAGAAGTCAAAGGTATCAGGTCACATCCCTCTGACAATAGACAAGCAGAGATAAGCACTGCCTGAGGGCTTCTTTTAAACATTGAGAAATTAGAAACAAGTTGCTGTTTAGTGAGAGAAGGTGGGAAGGACAGCTAGATGTATTAAAGACGGAATCTGTCCCTACTCATCGTTTTTGGAAAAAACTCGTCTCCCGCGCTTTGGTATAAAAAGCGATATGACGAGTTTACTTGTTTCCCGCAAAAAAATGTGTTAAGCAGCCCAGAGAAATAGCATATATTCAGTAAGACATAATAGTCTTTAGATATAGTACAACATAATAATGTTTAGGCATTATTAATAACATTTTACTACTTAACTAATTTCAAGTAAATTAGGAATTGAAGTGAGAAAGGCCAGATCACAAAATACCACTTAAAAATAGCAGAGGACTTTAGACTTCATTCATTGATCATCATAAATTTGTCTCTAAACTTGACCTGCAAATCAGGGGAAAGAGTCATTCACAGAAAAAAAAAAAAGTGCCCAGGAATAGTCTCTACATTGCTATATGATTTCTGACTTAGCATAATCTTAAAAATAAGAACAGGGCTTTCTGCAAATTATGATGTTGTTTTCCCCTCCAGTTTACTGGCTTTGTATTACAATGTTTATGAGGGAAGTTGGGTTTCTCCCATCCTCATGCCCATTCCCTCTTGGGATGAAGGTAGGTTTGGGACAAGGATCAGGAGAGAACTGAGTCACAATGCTAAGGGGTAGATTTTTAAAAATAATTCTTTACTGTTTAAAGTATTACATATATCCTTTATTTTAACCCATTGACCCCCTCCAGGCCGCCCCAACCCAGCCCCCTGTGCCAGGGCCTCACTACCTCATTGTCTGTGTGCATAGGCCATGTATATATGCATTCAAAGTCCTTAGTTGATTACCTCCCACCCACCCACCCTTCCCCATCTTCCCTCCAAGATACTGCCCTCTGTTCCATGCTTCCATGTCTATGGATCTACTCCATTCATCATTTTATTTTGTTACTTAGATTCCACATATAACTGAGATCATGTGATACTTGTTTTTCTCTGACTGACTTATTTCACTTAGCATGGCACTCTCCAGGTCCCTCCATGCTGGCTCAAAGGGTAAGAGATTCTTCTTTTTTACTGCTGCAGAGTAATTCATGATATAAATGTACCACAGCTCTTGTATCCACTCATGTACTGATGGGCACTTGAGCTGTTTCCAGATCTTAGCTATTGTAAATGGTGCTGCTATGACATAGGGGTGCATACATTCTTTCTGACTGATGTTTTGGGTTTCTTAGGATATATTTCTAGAAGTGGGATCAATGGGTCAAATAGTAGTTCCATATTTAATTTTTTTGGAAACTTCATACTGTTTTCCATAATGGCTGCACCAGTCTGCATTTCCACCAGCAGTGCAGGAGGGTTCCTTTTTCTCCGCATCCTTGCCAGCACTTGTCATTTATTGATCTGTTGATGATAGCCATTCTGACAAGTGTGAGGAGATACCTCGTTGTCATTTTAACTTGCATCTCTCTGATGATCAGTGAGTTTGAGCATTTTTTCATATGTCTCTTGGCCATCTGTATATCTACTTTGTAGAAGTGTCTATTTAGGTCTTCCTTTTGTTAAGTGGTATGAGTTCCTTATATATGTTGGATATTAACCCTTTATCAGATGCATCATTGCCAAATATTTCTCCCATATAGTGGGTTCCCTTTTTGTTCTGTTGATGGTTTCTTTTTCTGTGCAGAAGTTTTTATTTTGACATAGTCCCATTTGTTTCTTTTCTCCTCAGTTTCCTTTGCCCTAGGAAATGTATCTGTAAATATATTGCTATGAGAAATGTCTGAGATTCTGCTGCCTACAGTTGAATTTTGAAGTGTGAAGAGGATATAAAGAAATCTGTCTCTGCACAATGTACCATCGAAATTCATTTTTAAAAAAAAATATGTATATTTTAATCCTGACCTGAGAACATGTTTTTATTTATTTTTAGAATTGAAGGAGAGAGAGAGAGTCTGAGAGAGAGAGAGAGAGAGAGAGAGAGAGACATCTATGTGAGAAAGAAACATTATGTGAGAGAGAAACATTGATCAGTTGCCTTTTGTTCATGTCTGGACTGGGATCATCAAACCCACAACCTAGGTATGTGCCCTAACTGGGAAGTGAACTCGCAAACTTTTGGTGCATGGGAGGGCACTTAAATCAACTGAGCCATTTGGTGAAGACTAAATTCCTTTTTTAAGATTATTTTTCCTTATTTAAACTTGTCATTTGAGCAACTGAAGTAGAAATATGAGCTCAGGATCTCCCTCTCAATGAGAGAAGCACCTCCTCCCACACAACATCCTCACCAAAACAAATCTATTAAAATAGTCTCCAATCAAAAGTCAAGAGGAAATCAGATGGGAGGTAAGAAAAAAGTGGCATTGAGGAGGCTTGTCAGCCTAGTCATTCTAGATCTTTCTAAGATCTCAAAGCTATCTCTCATAAGCTGTCTTTTCCTGATTGGGTTTCACTTTTGTGGAATTTTTTTCTTATTATAGGAGTGGTAAGGCATTAAAGTTTAGGGTGTGAGCCAAGAAGAAAATGGCTAAGAAAACAACCTGGCTCCTTTAGGCTAGGTTACTAAGACATTGGAACAAAAGAAGTCTTTGCAACAGCTTGTGGTCCAGCTGAGCTCACCAGGATCAGAAGAGCTACATGCAGGCTGAGTGAAAGTTCTGTAGTAATAAATACTATTTATGACTGGAGGTTGCTTTTCACCTCCTACACAGATGGCTCCCTGGGGAACCTCATTCGACTGGGTTGAATTTGCAGATCCTGATCATTCCTTAGGGCCAAGACTGACTAATATCTTCTACTGCCATCACACAGCTCGGAGATGGCAGGGAGGAGGGAGTCTTGTGACTAAACAGGATAAGCCAGGGTCTATGCCCTGTGAGTCTGAGCTGGGCAGATCTCCCCCTCTTACCATGCACTCTGAGATTCAGAAGTAACTCAGGGGAAAACCTCGGGTTCTCAGAGGAACCACATGAGGACATACTCAGACACAGTAATAGGCAGCTATCACCATGCCTCCATCCTCAGTCCTTAGTTTTGTGCCTGTCTTACACAAATAGCCTTTTCCTGAGGTCTGACCACTGGGAAACAGGAGCCAAGAAGCTAATCACCCCCATTTTGAAACCCTAAACTTTTTTGTTTTTATGGTATCACAAGGTAAGAATCTTAGTGTATACACTCAGATGTAAATGGAATATAGCTTTTAAGTAATCTAGGGGAAAAAATTTTTACTTTAATGTTTTACCTCATAAGCAAATCAGAAATTCACCCTCAGACAATCCAGAAAGATCTACCTGTCTCACACCAGATTGGATTTGAGTATCAGGGCTTCACACAGTGACAGAGTGTGGGTACTTAATCCTCAGTCATCTATTTATTCTACTTGCCACCCAAATTTCCACTGTTCCTGATTGTATGGACCCAAGGCCTCTCTGATACTTGCCAGGCTTCCATGGGCCACAGAACTCTGTGCTCCACGCAGAGCTGAACTCAGAGGTGCCTGTGATCCAGGGTTCCCAGATAGAACAAAAACAAACAAACAAAATTCAGATAAACAAATAATTTTGTAGTGTAAGTATGCTCCATGAAATATTTAGAACACGAACCAAAAAAATTAATCATTGGCTTCTTTTCTGAGGAAACACCAAATGGATGACACCGTGCTGCGGGAGGGACCAGAGGTGTGTGTTGGGAGGCAGGGGAGGAGGGGAGGGGAGGCTGGAATAGGAGGTCGAGGTGTCTTCTGTGGAGGATTTGGCAGCGGCATCCAAGGCCTGGGTCAAGGCTGGGATTGGGGCAGGGACTGAGACCGCAGAGCTGGCAGAAGGACAAGGACAAGGAGTGGATCCCTGTCACCAAGCTGAGCCTCCTGGTCAAGACATGAAGATCAAATTCCTAGAGGAGATCCATCTATTCTCCTTACCCATCAAGGAATCTGAGATCATTGGCTTTTTCTTGGGAACATCCCTCAAGGATGAGGTCTTGAAAATTATGCCCGTGCAAAAGCAGACACATGCTGGGCAGAGGTCCTGGTCCAAGGCTTTTGTCGCCATTGGGGACTATAATGGACATGTTGGTCTGGGTGCTCAGTGCTCAAAGGAAGAAGCCACTGCCATCTGTGGAGCCATTACCCTGGCCAAGCTCTCTATTGTCCCTGTGGCGCGAGGCTACTGGGAAAACAAACTCAGCAAGCCCCACACTGTTCCTTGCAAGGTGACAGGCACTGTGGCTCTGTACTGGGGCACCTCATCCCTGCCTCCAGGGGTACTGGCATTGTCTCGGAAGAAGTTGCTGATGATAGCCAGTATTGCCGACTGTACATCTCGGCCAGGGGCTGCACTGCCACCCTGGGCAACTTCGCCAAGGCCACCTTTGATGCCATCTCTAAGACCTGTGCCTATCTCACCCCTGACCTCCGGAAAGAGACCATGCTCACCAAGTCTCCCTTTCAGGAATTCACTGACCCTCTGTAAAGACCCACACCAGAGTTTCTGTGCAGAGAACCCAGGCTCCAGCTGTGGCCACCACATAATTTTATGCAAGAAAGAGAAAGTAAATTAAGTCTGCTTAACAAAGTGAGTCATTGTCTGTGCAAATTCCAGAATTAACTGGATGTCCTCTGTTTTTAAATCTGACAACCCTTCTGTGCACGTCCTGCCAATGTTCCTCTCTCAGATCTTGTTGCCAACCTGGGGCATCTCCAAAAAACGACCTGGGTCAGGTTTGCTCTGCGATTAGAATCCTCTTCTAGTCCTAGACCAGGGGAACTTACGTTTCTGGGAAGTTACTGTTCTCATTGGGGTTACATTTTTTAAACTAAACCAAGACTGTCCTGCAGATGATACTGCTTTCCCCCTGTCACACACCTGCCCCGAGGCTATGAATTGGAGGAGGGGGATGGGATAAAAGTCTCAATGTTTATGCACATTTTTAATTTAGTTCTCTCTCTCCCCTTTTCTCTCTATCTTCTCTTTCTGCTTTCTTTTTGCAATATCAAAAAAAAGTGTTGGAAAAAAATATTTTTACTTAGGTCAAGAGATCAGATAATTCTTACACTATAAAAGAGATTTATAAAAATACAATAAGATTCTTAGAATCCCAAGAAGTCAGCATCCCTTAGAGCACAAATACAAAGAAGTAAATATGCCCACATCTTTTTTTCTAAATTTACCTTTCAAGACCTTAGACTTTCAAGATCTTAGACTTTTTTCCATAAAAGTGCGATCTCATTGTAAATCAAATGAGAAGTTTCTGACAACTACATATACTTGCTTTAAAAATATTTTTAATTTACTTTTTACGCATTTAATTTCATTGTTGACTGGATTATTCCAAATACATTCAAAGGAATGAATGAGATGACTGCACCAAAAGGTGTTGAAAAAAAGATACTCATTGCAGCATTATTTATGAAAAAAAGACCAATGTAAGTGTCCTTCAATCAAATATTCATTAACTAAATTGTGCTGATTACCTACTTTGATTATTAAACCTGATATTCATCATTATATCAGAGTTTCTAAAATAAGAAGTTAAATGATATAAAGAGTGGAAAAGAAGATATAAAACTGTCATTTTCAGTGATAAAATAATTATGCATGTATGAAATTCAAAATAATCTAGATTAATTATTTGAATTATAATAAATAAATTTCACAAGCTTGCCAGATTAAGGAAAATAAAAATTCAGTTCTATTTTGTACCAACTTCTTGAAAATAAATTTTCTTTTCATTTATAGCAGCAAATGGAGGGGAAAGATTTTTGAGGACTCTATAGAAAACTGTAAAATATTACTTATATTAAACCTTAAAATTTAAAACATTAAATATTAGCCCTCCTGTATATCAAAGGATACAATTAAGAGTAAAAAGGCAAGGGGTACAGTAGTGAAATTAAAGGAGACAAAAAAAGAAGGGTTATATAAAGTTTGCGAATTACAAGAGTCAGTATTTCTTAAATGTCAATTCTCCTCTAATTGCCCTCAGATATTAAAACCTATGATAAAACTGCATTAATTGACACTGTGGTAATGGCTCAAGGATTGACAAAAAGACCAGTGAAACAGAATAGAGTTCAAAATCAGAGTCACACATATGGTCACTAAATGAATGATAAAGGTGGCACTGCAAAACAATAAATTGTGTCAACTGGTTTCCTCAGAGCCACCTTTAGGACTGAGATTCTCATTCTCCAGGTGCTGGGAAAGCTGGCTATGGTGGTTTACAGCTGCATCTGTCTTAGGAATTTCACTTAGCCTTAGAAGCTTCATCTAAGGTTATACTCTCTCTGAGGCTATCCCAAAACTAATGACTGTCTTATGCAAGGGTCCAAAATCCTGACCCTAGCCTAGATTGGTCTCTGAAGGATCATTCCAGCTCAAGAATGCTTCTTGGGAATAGTTTAGGTCACTAATGCAACTGTATCATCCCTGCTGAGCATCTCCCTCCACCCAACTCTGCTTCCTCGGCTCCCTCTCAGGTTCTCCCTAACGGTTTTACCCCAGCAAAACTGCTGTATACAAATCTCAAAGCCTTTAAACCTGGAGCACATTGGAAAGAATTAACCTTGATCCTTTCTCATACCTTACATACAATCATTTCCATGGGAGAGTATATCTAAATGTGAATGGTAAAACATAACATTGCTAAGAAGGCTTCTAATATAACAGAGCCTCCACTGCTTTGGAGTTGAGAAAGATTTTTTAAACAGGACACAAAAGCACTGACCATGAAGAAAAAGACTAAAAATTGGACAACATTAAATATATCAAAGGATACAATTAAGAGTAAAAAGGCAAGAAATACAGCAGGAAAAGATATACATTACGTATAATCCACAAAGAGTTTATATCCAAAATATATAAAGAAAAACAAAACTTAACAATAAGATAGACAATCCCAAAGGAAAAAGAGCAAGAGACTAGAATAGGTACTTATTTCCCCCTCCCCACCACAAAAAGATATAAAAGTGGCTAGGCTCTCTAATCAGTGAGCCAACTTCTTACAATAAATATCTCCCCCCCCCTCTCTCACACACACACACACACACACACACACACACACACACACACACGCACGCACACACACACACACACACACCCTTGCTTCTGTGGAGAAGCCTAATACAAGGCCTAATATTTGTGAAAAGTCAATTCTCCTACTTGGGCACTTGGATGAACCTGGCATGAATATCACTGGATTCATTACATCCTAGTCCTAAGTGAAATCTGCCATGTAAGTTCCTCTATTCTCTCTTGAAACTCACAGTTCTTCCCTCCCAGGCTTTCCAACCCTGTTTCTTCTGTATCTCTACAGGGACCAAATTGAGGACAATCAGCATTCTATGCACGAGTTGTGTATCTGTGCGAAGTTTTGGCCCCTGCTTTGCTTTTGTGTCAGCTATAACATCGAACTGTTTCTGAGGAGACTTGTCATCTTGAGTGTTTCCTGACATTCCAATTTCTTCAGGATTCTTCTCATTCTTTGAGTTTCTATTCAACAGATTGAAACCCGCTATAAACTAAGCCCTTCTCTTTAATGTCAAAAGTATCTTAGAGTTCAATTTTTTTCTTTAATAGAACCACATTCTCCAAGGTCAGTCTTGCTCAACTCTGCTACTGAACAAGGCATATCCTAAGGTTACAGTTTCTTCCCTCTGGCTAACTCCAAGAAATCCTTCCCAGCCCTAAGGTTGATTCACTAATTATCCTCTAGCTGAGAATCTTGCCAGAACTTTAAAAAATATAGATTGCTGGGCCGCTTTCCCAGACTTTTTGACTCAGTAGGTCTGGGAAGGGGCCTGGGAATTTGCACTTCTAGCATGTTCCCTGGTGAAATTGATGCTGTGGATCCAGGGACCACACTTTGAGAAACACTGCCTAGCTCTGGTTGCTGACTTGCTGTCTCCTGTGCCTGTTCCTACACCAACTTCCTTTAGTCTCTAAATCTTTTGTAGATATTCTCTCTTCTGGTTTAGGATGGAACTCAAAGTGGGGAAATGGAATTATAGATCTTACACAGACTTCCACTACAGGGATATGCCAAGAATAACAGGAATTTAATTCAACATCACAATCAATTTTTTTAGAGTCTGGTATGTTAAAAAGCACTGGTGGGAAGTGGTTAGAAAGATAAGTTTCTGCTCTCAGGCAACTTAACATGTAATAAGGGAGAAAGCACAGCACAACACTAGCTATAGGAACCTCAGGCAGAGTAAAGCGGTCCTGTCCATGATTAGATAGCTAGGGTCCTCTCAGGCCTTAAAGTCTTGCACCATAGATATTCAACTTTAAACCACCCGTTTTATTGAAGGAAAAACTGAAGCTTTGAAAAGATATGTGACTGTTCCAGATTAGCATAACATGTTAGTTACAGATCCTTGACTGAGGCTTAAATGTTTTTATGACAGCAGTCAGGCAATTAGGAATGTTTAACAGGCAACGGAAGATATGCAACTGTTTGCACAGGAGTGAGGTCAATGCTCTGTTGTTGTCCCATCAATGTGGTATTTGCAGCCATGAACGTGGACATAATCTAGAAAGAGAAAAGAATGGGACTCTGTGTCAAGCCTAAATAAATGCGCCCACTTAAATACAATGAAAATAAAAACACATCAGAAAAGGAGCTGGATTTTCATTTGCCACATTTATATCGACAAATATATAGCCCCAGATTGCCACCACCTCAACATATTCAAATCCATCTCAGAGAGGTGGGCACAGTGATGGAAAGCAAGCGCTCTTCCTTCGTAGCCCCTCCCGACCATACATCAGCTGACGACCACAGCAAGGCATGGAACCTCTCTGTGCTTCAGCTTCCTCCTTTGTAAAATGGGGGAAATGACAAGACTGACTTCAGAAGGCTGTTGAGAAGAGTCAGTGAGGTGGTACATAATCTGCATTCTTTGAATTCTATATATGAAAAAAAGAAAACTTATCTTGTCTCCAATCTGCTTCTTCTTCCTTTGTCCCTGATCTGGACCAATAGCATTGCCCTTCATCTCGTCAATCTTCCTAGAAACCTGAGTCTTTCTTTATTCCTTCTTCTTTCTTGTTCCCTACATCCAGTAATTCACCAAATGTTATTGATTCTAGCTCCACAGTGTCCTTCAAATTCAGCCGCCTCTCTCAGTGGCTTCTATCACTGCTCTCACTCCAGTCCTTAGCACTTTCACTTGGGCCATGGTCATACTGGCATTTCTGTCAAAAGTGTCTGCACTTCCAATGTGTTATCTATACCCACCCATCCTCTACATTGCCTCTAGGGTGGTGTTTGTAAACCCCAGGTCATTGTGCAGCTTTCCCTGGCAGTTTCTTTTTGCAGGCAGGATTAAGCTGATGTTCTTCAGCATGCCATTCTAGGCCCTTCGCAATATGTGCCCTAATCTACCTCTCCATTTGGAGTAAAAATATTTCACCTTTTACTTTGAACCAAGAATATATCAATATGGATCAATGCATTTTAAAAATTTAAATGAGTAATTGTCTTGCAACTGTGTATTGACTTGGAAGGAGGAAGCAGTGGTTTTTATTTGACTCCTAGCAGAAAATGCAAAATGCCTTAATAAACCTTGCAGAGATTCCTCACCACTGCCTCCCGTAAGTAGGGGGACCCATGTGTCTTCGTTTGGTCAGAACAATCCTTGTTTACAGCTATTGGTCCTGTATAATTCTTAAGAGTTTCCCTGTTTTCGTCCAAAACGTGTCCTAGTTTGGGCAATGAGTTATCTGGTCACCTAGAACCCACCTTGCCAAAATTAGTCAGTCTGAGATGAAGGGGAACAATGGAATGATCATCCCCCCCTTCTCCCCACCCATCTTATTAGGCAGTTGGCTTTGAAATCACTCTTCACCTCTGTCAGCATCTCCTACTTCCTTTTGGAAGCACTTTAGGGCTGCTTAATCTTTGCTGAAGCATCTCTTCCAAAGCATTGCTTCATACTTTTTATTACAAGTCACCTCATAGCCCTACACTCTGGACCTAGTTGATGATAAAAACTAATAACTAAAAAGTGGCTAGATGTGCCACCTTTCCAGAGAGCATTTATGAATTTTAGAAGGACCTTAAGAGCCCTGACCAAAAGGATGACTAATGGAGGGAATATAGGAGCATTGTGTAGGTGTCGCCAATGTCATTAAAGTGATGCACCAGAGGCCAGGGATGGCATGAGGGGCCAGGGATGACGTGAGCCATTGCTCATACCCCAGAAGGAGGAAGAATAGATGGGGGGAGGGGCAGGGAAGCACATAAATAATGAATGGTCCTGGAAACTAAGAGAAATATGAAAATTAAAGAAAAGAATGACTCAGGGAAATTACAGATGGGGACTCTTTGGCCATGTATTTGGAAATTGAACATGAGAAAACATTTTCAGAAGTAGGAATATCCAAGCTGTTATAAAGAGCTAGCAGTATTCCAGCCAACCCAAGCAGGCAGACAAAAGGTAAGATGGATAGGGTGACAAGGGTTCTGGCTCTTTGGGGCCCCCCAAGTGCCCCTATGTCTGCTCTGTACTAAGGGACGCTCTAGCACCAGCTTCCCAAACAATTGCTATCCAGGAGGAAAAGGTAAGAAAAATCTAACATGGAAAAGGGAAGAGCTGACTTTAATCAAGAATATTTATAAGACTAGGGGCCCGGTGCACAAAAATTTGTGCACTCGGGGTGGAGGGAGTCCCTCAGCCCGGCCTGTGCCCTCTCACAGCCTGGGACCCCTCGTGGATGTCCTATGATGGCCCCAGTCTGCCAGGTGCCTTTTGTGTGTGTGTGTGTATGTGTGTGTGTGTCACCACTGGGGACCTACCCCCAGCCGCATCTGAGGCTCGGAGCAGTCCTCCTGTGTGTGTCTACATGCCGGGGGCCTGCCCCCAGGCTTGGAGCAGGCACCCCCTCTATGTTGATCTCTCAGACTCTTGCCTCCCCTGCATGTTGTTCTCTTTTTGAGCGTGGCCAGGGCTGGGTGCGGCCTGCCTCCCAAGCTTGCCTACTGCCCATCTTCCTCCAGCCACCAGAAAGCAGGGAAAACCCCACCTCGTGGTCAGGCCAGCCTTTTCCTGCTCCCTGATCCCCGGAAGGTACCTGGGAATCCGCCAAGCAGGCCGCCAACTCTTTCCCATTTACCCGTCCCCTGCTGCTTTCCTTTCCCACTTCCCTGTGCCACCAAGGGGTCTGGGGAGCTGCCAAGCAGGACCCCGGCCCCTGCAGCCTTGCTTTCCGGCTCCCCGGTGCCCCACAAAGGGCCTGAGCAGCCACCAGGCAGGCCAAGACCCCCCCGCCGACTCTTACCCGCTTCCCAGTGCCCTCCAACCCTGCCGCCTCTTTCCCACTCACAGGTCCTGGGTCCTGTGCTGTCCCGCCCTGCAGCCACTCTGTGCACTCGGGAGGTCCCTCAGGCCGGCCTGTGCCCTCTCGCAGTCTGGGACCCCTCAGGGGATGTCCACCTGCTGGCGTGCTTGACCAGCCTGGGTGAGGGGCTTTAAGGCTGCCCACAGCTCCCATTGACCCAATGTCCCAGCAAGGCT
>PVJC01048803.1:0-12408 GCA_004026665.1 Murina feae | reverse complement strand
CCAGCCTAGGTAGGAGGTCACCTGAGATTGTCTTCACAGAACCCTTCCCCGTGTTCTAGTTCTGAAGACTGGGGAGTGTGTTTGTCTTATTACTCTCCACAGCTTACAGATTAGGTTTGTTCATTTTTATCAAATATTACATGGTTCTGTTTTATTTGAAGTTGGACTGCCAAGAACTCTAGCAAATGGGGATGTTTACAAAATGAGGAATCTTGGGAAGCACAGGAGAGCTGGACACCCGGGGGCAGTGGCGCTCCCACGGCTCCTGCCAGGCCGACTGCTGGCTGTAGCCAGGTTCATAGCCAGGTTTGAGGCCCACCAACCAGGCTACTCGGATTTCAGCAGATGATGCCAGCTGTCACTGTCCCTACTCACAGCCCTGAGTCCGAGTGCCATCACAGCTGGCTGCCTGCGGAAAGGCGTGGCCACCTGACCTCCTTCAAACCTCCTGTTCCAAGAGCTATGTTTCTCCTTGAGGAATGCCTTTGCCTGGCTCACTTCTCTAGGTTGTTTCTGGCAACTCACTAAGGTGTCCTATCCCACTCCACCCCCTTTACCTTCTGGTCCCAAGAATCCTGTCATTCACGGTGAAGAGATGTCCATGGGAAACAACTCTGAAGTGAGCCTGTCCACACACCAGCAGCGAGTCAGAGGCCACCTCCAGGGGAGTCATTAAATAGTGGAGCTGAAGGCTAGCTGATGTGCCTGACCACTATGACAGGAATGTCAGCGTTCTGTGGCAAAGCTGGGGCTAAAATGAGAGCTACACAGAAAAATGAGCAAACCAGGCCTAGCTGGTTTGGCTCAGTGGATAGCGCGTTGGCCTGAAGACTGAAGGGTCCCAGGTTCGATTCTGGTCAAGGGCACATGCCCAGGTTGCAGGCTGGATCCCCAGTGGGAGGCGTGCAGGAGCTAACCAATCAATGATTCTCTCTCATCATTGATGTTTCTGTCGCTCTCTCCCCCTCCCCCTTCCTCTTTAAAATCAATAAAAATATATTTTTAAAAAATTTAAAGAAAAGTGAGCATATTAAAATATAAGGCAATGAATTTCAGGAGAAAAGCAAAAAACATGAAAGAAGTTAAAAAAAAAAAAAGTACACCAAGTGGCTCAGCTTGAATAGTGAATTAATCAAGTTATGATTTA
This sequence comes from Murina feae, assembly GCA_004026665.1. NCBI lineage: Eukaryota > Metazoa > Chordata > Mammalia > Chiroptera > Vespertilionidae > Murina > Murina feae. The sequence goes on along the minus strand of PVJC01048803.1, from coordinate 11,261 downwards.
ATCCCAGTGGTGAATAAGAATTGATGGGGTTGCCCTAACTGGTTTGGCTCAGTGGATAGAGCATTGGCCTGCAGACTGAAGGGTCCCAGGTTCGATTCCAGTCAAGGGCATTTACCTTGGTTGCGGGCACATTCCCAGTAAGGGGTGTGCAGGAGGCAGCTGATCAATGTTTCTAATTCTTTATCCCTCTCTCTTCCTCTCTGTAAAAAATCAATAAAATATATATATTTTTAAAAGAATTGATGGGGTAGTAGTGATGGTGTGAGACAGCTAAACCCTCATTTTTTTTGAGTAGCAAGTCAATGGCTCTCTACTCCCTTTCTCCCCCCCGTAAAATCAAGAAATGCCAATATGATTATGCTATTTAGAAAAATGAAGGTAAACCAGAAAAAAGGAGCTAAGAAACAGGAATCGGATTAGGGAGGCATGAGGTAAGAAACCTGTCTTTCACTCAAGCCTCGGCACCCACAACTCCTCCAACCACCAGGACTCCATTCTCCTTTTAGAAAAGAGAAGAGAATGGGGACTGTTCCCCATGGTCACAGTTTGAAATGCCGTATTTCCCACTGCAGTGGTCACAGAGCAATGAAGGAAATATTGCCCTCAATTTGAGAATTCTCTAAGTGATGAGGCACTCTTTCCAGATCCAAGACATCCACAAGCTTAAGAAAAAGAACGAGCACATGATTTAATTGGCTTTCTCTTTTAATCAAAAACATACTTTGTTACAGAGTTCTCAGGAAAGGTTCCACTATTTGTTAGCCACAGACTTCACCCAGGGAAAAAGTATACAGAAAGCCACAGAGAACGCCTGGCACTTTAGCTGGCCAGTTCTCCCCAAAGCAGCTCAGCGTGGCTCCTCTCTGAGCTGCACTCCTCTGAGTTCAGGGGAGGAGGCCGAGCTGGGAAAGCCACCACCAAATCTGTTCCAACCCCCAGCTGCTTCCTCAAATGGTTCTGCAGCCCACCAAATTTTCATCAACAGGCATTCCCACATTTCCCTTAAATCACATGTCTGAGGCATTGGCCAGAACCCAATACCTGGAGGAAGTTTAGCCTTTTAACCAATTCGAACCCATGAGTCCTTCTATCAGTGACTAGCAGCCATAGCAACAGCAGCCGGTTCCATCCCTTCCTGCCCAGCTACCAGAGCTGCCCTCTACCAGGACTCCCCAACCCCCACCTTTAACCCAGCCCTAATGAAGGCTCTCAAGGTCCTTGTAAAAGCCCAGTTCCTTAGTTACACTCACCCACGATGGGCTGGAAGAGAACTCTGAAAGAAATGTTCCAGTCAAAAGTCTCCTAATCAAAATGGACTAAAAAGAGCCAAGAATTAAGTGAATACTCATCCACTATATGTTTCATCGAGTTGTACAAATCATTTTAATTGATGCAGTTCAAAGGCGTGTCCCTGTTCTAAGCATAGAAGAGTTAAAAAAAACCAAAGACCCCAAGTAATGACCTCTACTATCATTAGGCATTTACAGTAAGTTTCTGATCCATTTTAGTTAAAGAAAAAAATTATCAGCACACAGCCCTTAAGGGATGCTGTCACACACATACTAACCCAGAAGTTAGAATGTCATGACTCAAAAAAAGCCTTACTAAGCCTTCAATAGAGATGATGGGAAAATAAAATGAAGGCTTTTCCCCCTCTCTACTTTTTTTTTAAAGTATTTATTGCAGCCCCAAGGTAGTGCTAGGCCTTTGGTTGAATTTAAGTCTTAGGGACGTAATATGTAACTTGTTGTCCATAGGAGAATAGTAATAAAATCTCAAGCCTAGTCTCAGTCACATAATGTAGAAACAAGTAAAAAAGCCCCCTCAAACAGCAGAGCAAAGGTGAGGAAGAAATCAAACACTGCTGCAAGGTAGGCAAGGCCACTGACACTTCAGAGCTGGAAGAACACATCTAGTCCAACTCCCTCATTTTACAGATGAGGCAACTGAGGCCCAAAGAAGGTAAATGACTTGCCCAAGGTCACACATCAAATTGGTGGCAGAGCACAACTGGAGAGCCAGGAGTCATTCGTTTCAGCTGAACAAGAGCACTGGCTCAGAGACCTACCAGGAAGCATCTTAAACTGAAAACTATCCACATCTATAACAGAAATGATTGTCTTCACCAGAGTTATCTCTCAGTCCTTCCCAGTTTAAAAAAAAAAGGGGGGGGAGGCGCGTTGATTCATTCACTCAAGTCTGATGGTAAAATCCCTGAAAACATCGGCAATCACTTTAGCTACTCCTTGGGGCAGGGTACCAAATTCTCAAATCTCATGAAGGCACCTATAGGTCAAAAATAAATGTGGAGGAGGAAGGCCAGAGCATAGGGTTCAAAAGGAGACACCAAAACAAAGCAAAAATGATCTTTCATTTTCCAAGCTTTGTTTTTGTTTTGTTTTGTTGGTGTCCTCTAGGTAAGGGTACTGCCTCTGGCTATTGATACCTCATTTCGTAACCCTTGTAACCCCAATTTTTATGTGAGCAGCATTCAAGTGGAAGCAATGCAACCTTTTAAAAATCTTGCAAAGGGGGAAAATAGAAATATGACGCACTTCTCTCTGCCTCGAATACCTGAAACTGAGCAAGAATCAAGAAGCACTCGAAGCAGCCAAACGCCAAAGCACTGAAGGCCTTCCAATCATACACAGGAAGTTTCTTAGGTCCTGCCTCAGTCTGCCCTTGTCGTCAAAGAAAGTGTTAATAAGTTTGGTTATCTGGCTTCCTTGCCCAAGCAACTGGGGGGAAAAATGAAACAGAAAGGGAAGCAGAGGTACTAAGGGGAGGTACACTAACAACGCACAGCAAGTGTCACTGTCAGAGAAAAAGATGGGGGGCGGGGAAGGGGAAGGGGTAAGAACAACATTCAAAACCACAGCAAGTCTGCAACCATTTAGTAAAGGCAAACAACGCTGTCTGTGCCCCGTGAAGTTGAAGAAGAGAGCTAGGCACAAAAAGAAACATATCCAATATGTTCTCTGACATCCATATTAAATAACTCCACCAAAGAAATGGCTGAAATAAAAACGTTTACTGCTTAAATAAGGCAAGTCTGGATTATAAAAAAAATTCCATTTCACAACCACGTAAGATAAACCACCTAATAACACTGGGACAAGTGCTGGGGACGATGCTGGGCCCGAGGATGTTCTTCTGAATAAGGCCACTAACTTTTTACATCCTTCCTGACGTATCTGCAGAGACATTTTCTAGCTGCCAGGGGAAAAAAAAAAAAAAAAAAAAGGAAAGGCTGCACAAAAGATTCTCACAGCCTATTTCTATAATCTTGCAAAGGAGGATTTAAGCTATTATTTACAGAGAGCCACCTGCAAGATGATGCATTTTGCCTCTAGAAGGACAAAGAATGCATTTCTTCATTCTATTACCTGCTAGTCTTTGTCAAGCCCCATCTACAAAAGAGTTTACTGACTTTACAGGCAATTGCTTTCAGATACTCATTCACCTTTGTGACCTAAATTTACCATTTTCCCAACTTGCTGTCCTTAAATAAAATGCCAGTAAGTGACTCAATGATAAAGGGAGCAAACTATAAAAACGATGAAGAAGGATTCTGCCGTACTCAGAATAAAGTGGCTTCTTCCAAAAGACTCTCAAAAAGGATGTGAACTAATCTGATTTTGCATAATAGCTAATGAATAAAAACTATTCACCAGTCACCACCAAATCAGGAACAGAAATAGTTCCCCTTCTAGTCTTTAACCTCCAGATAGTGAAGGAGCAGCTTGGAAGATGTACAACTTCCCTTCTCCAGACGGGCACAATAAAAAAGATAACTGCAATACACTTTAAAAATAAGACATTTATCATCTGCAAGACAGGACATTGTATTTTGTCTTCAAAATTTCTATTACAACTACCTCCCTTTACACCATACGCTTCCCCACAAAAATGGATTTTAAAAGCTACTATGTATTCAGTTTACTCGGATGTTTCAAGTATGGTTGTCCTTAAGCCAGACCACCCAACCTGTAAACCTACAATGTTTCCACGAGGAATGGGACGGGTGACCTATTTCCTGGTTAGGTAAATAAAAAGGAGCCATGCTTCTGGAAAAACAAGGTTATATGGCAGTGATTTCTTGTCATTATCTTTGCATACCAGGTGTAGCATACTTTTACAAAGGAGACAGACTATCTCACCAAAGAATCTACTCCCTGGAAAATAAAGGCAACACCATAAAGGATTTCCTTTGAGTATGAAAGGCACTGACATATGTGGAATGGGCCTCATACTGGATGATAAAGGTACATACCTGGTTCACCTCTCATTCAGCCTTCACTGAGATTCAACATTTTGAAAATCTTTGACATATGAAATAGCTGAGAACACTCATTCAGAACCATATCCTTACAATAATCAGATTCTTAGAACTGCAGAAACTATTGTACCTCTAAATTTTAAACCTAGTGATTCCTTTATCTTATTCATTAAAGATGACTACATTTAACAAATGGAAATACCATTTAACAACTAAGCTCTCAGGAATAACTGATCATAAAGTACTAAATGTTTCCTCAACAGTATGTGATTGCATCTGGGTACAAATATAAAGAAATTAATAACTGCAAATACTTTTATGTACTTGTATGGCTCTTAGCAGAAAGCAACCAAGACAGGTGGCTAGGCCTTGAAGACCAACTTCCTTGCAAATCTTTTCCACAAATGACTATCCAGATTTCATGTTTCACTAATCATGAAAACCTTCCTTAAAAATAGAAAAGGAGACCTAACCGGTTTGGCTCAGTGGATAGAGCATCGGCCTGCGGACTGAAGGGTCCCAGGTTCGATTCCGGTCAAGGGCATGTACCTTGGTTGCGGGCACATCCCCAGTGGGAGGTGTGCAGAAGGCAGTTGATTAATGTTTCCAACTCTCTATCCCTCTCCCTTCCTCTCTGTAAAAAACCAATAAAATATATTTAAAAAGAAAAAAGGAGGCAATAGATTGTATCATAGCATGCTTATGGCTCTAGTCAAATAATCTGGATTTTTAGAAATACTTCATTCTAAAACTCCTCTCACTCCTACTCCTCATTCACAGTAAGATGGGCCTAAATAATTTCTATAAAATAATGATATCTTTTTAAAAACCTGCCAATACTTAAATCACCAAACGTTTACAGGTTATAATGAGGTCTTTAACAAAAGGAGTATTACTCAAGAGCACAAATATGTTGGTAGAGAAATACTTTGAAAACAAAAGCCATGTAGCTCAGATCAAAATCTGTATTTGAATCACAGCGATACACTCACCCGTCCGTTTCTAGGGTGGTCTTAAAAACACCTTCTGAGCAAGGGAGCTGAAGACTTTTCACCTAAGCCAATACAAGGATAATAGCATGCAGAAGTGTTTCTCAAACTTGGAACACACCTTAGAATCTTACTATGCTCAGAAAGGCCCTCCAAGCCAACGGTAAAAGCATCTGTGCCGGACTATGTATACTGTACACAACCTATTTATCTTGTAGACAACCAGGCCTATTTTTGCTACAGTAAAATAAAACTTCAAAATACAACCAACTCTATGCTTGATATATCATTTCCCCAGGGAAGTCCCAGTAGAGTGAGGGGAAAACCAAAGCTGCAGTACTGGCTGCTGCCTGCCATTTCCTAGAAGGTGTCTTGCCACTGAGGTTGGACTCAAAAGTGCAAAAGAAAAAACTTAAAAATCAAACCTAGAATTCAACTTTGTATGTTGAGATTCGGTTTTATTTATGCTACTAGCTAAGTAAAAAGCATACATGTTGTGTCTGTGGTACAGTCAATACATTTGCAACTTTTCTACTTAAATTCTCTATACAAAGTCACTGCCAATTGATATGATCATTGATGGCAAAGGGCTTAGAAAAACCAAAAGGTATAAAAAGTCTGCAGTCTTGCCCCAAGATACAAAAACTGAATTTTAAACAATGTCATAACATACATGATTTAAAGAGTATATGAAAAAGAAGTCACATCAAATCAAGTACAAAAATACCCAAACTGCCTATTATGAGCTATAATGTTTCCGTTAGTCCGCACAGGATGTGACATAGAACTTGGCAGTTTCCAAAATATGCATCATTTACTTTAAGCACTGCCACCTTTACAGAATGGGGAGCTGAGGAGTGGCACTGCTTTTAGTGTTTTTAAAAATACAAAACCTTTCCCTATGAATTAATGAAGGAAAGAAATGGCTCTTCTGGGCTTCTTGGGAACCAACCCTGTGCCTGGAAATATAGACTACATCTACTGTTTAACAGGGAAAAGTTACACTACTCGAGAAATCGTTATCCAACGGGGGAACTACTGAAATTGTAAGTGGCATTCCTCTGTCTGATAATTTTAAGGACTTCTCAGTATTCACAGAGATTAGTGTTATACCTTGTGAAAAAACATGAAGTCGCAAGACGATCTGAATTGAAATCTTCACTAGTTTAACTTGCGGAAAATACATTTTGGATAAAAGATTATAATACATTACTGTCTTATTTTTTAAACACAGAGTAAAGCTGCTCCTGGTAACATTAACTCACCCACATGGCACAATATTGTGGAATAAAGTCTGCTCAGCAATAACAATGTGCACACAAATAACAGAGGTGAGTTAACTCTGAGAACGTCTCTGCCTTTAAAACCAGTAATCTTAGTTTACTCTTTAGAATAGCACATATACCAATGTTCTGCATAGAAAAAAGTCTAAGACATTTTAAAGGGCTAAATTTTCCAGGATTGGAATGATTCTTTCATACATAACTGGTGAAGTAAATTTATTAAGAATGTGTTTTTCCTGACCTTCAAGTTCTGAGCCACGCCTCGAAGTTCTAAATAAGGTGAAAAAAAAGTTTTAACCCAGTTTCTGTCTGCTAGGAGCAAGGCAGCAAACATGTTTTCAACCCTTTATGAAAAGATAAAGCAGAACGAAAGTGATATATATCTTCAGATTATAAACAGGATTGCATGTTATAGTCCACCATCCTGACAATGAATGTTATGGGCTCCGACACTAAAGATTTCAGTCTAAAGGCTGTGGGTCGGCAATAGGCATGGTGTGAAGTACTTCATCTAGGAGCTGGAGGGCCCGGTGTAAGTGAATCTCAATCCAGCAAGGCGTTTCCTTGATGCTCTGTCTTGGGTAATCCGGTCCCCAGCCTTTCACAAAACTCATCCTGAGGATGCATAAGCGACGAAGGTCATCCACCCCGATCCCAGCAGCAGCTGACAAACCTAACAGAAAAGATTGGAAAGACATCAGGGGGACAGGATGAGCTCTTCCATTCTCCCTACATCTGACATTAACAAAGTGACAGCTTTCTTTAACTCACTCTCCCCAGCATATAATTCTCTGTCCAAGTGCCAAGAAGTACAGACCTAAATGTTATCAACAGAGACTGAAAACTTTTGGTTAAGACAATCTGCATTCCACCTGAGTCATCTGCCTAACCACCAACTATAAAGTAAATTACTGCAATCTACCCACACCCCACCAATATTTCTCTTTAGAAATGGAGGTGAAGGGATGAGAAGCAACTTGACTTTAAGGGGTAGTGCATGTCCACAGAATGGGTCATGCAAACTTCCTGTCTATCTAAACAGCCTGGTTCAGAGCAAGTCATGACCAATAATGAAACAGTTAAGAGTCCAGGTTCCATTAAAGCTTCTTGGAAGACCCCGGCGATGTCTCTCCATTGCAAAATGTAACAGAGAATATGCAGCCACTCTATTAGGGCAGTAGATGAGAATGAGAAGTTTAATATGTCTGGATTCTTCAGTAAAAGCATGTTTATAACATCAGAACTAGCAAATCAATGGTTTAGATGCCTGAATTTTTAAAAAAGTCAAATTCTGTACACGAATATGCCTTATCTCTCTAAATTGTAAACTCCTGAACATTAGTCATAATAGACTCTGCAGCTAATTTTCCAGTCAGAACATACAGTCATATGTCAATCTGCATTCATCAATATTACATGAACCTGGTGGGAGGAATCTGCATGTACTGTAGAGAAACCTGCAGGGACACTGCAGTTTTCTTAGCCAGTGTGACTTGCTTACCACACTGAAGAGGTTAAGAACAGGGGTTGAATGAATCACTAGTTATGCCTTCAGACGTGGAAGATGGGTGCCACGTGTTTCCATCATAAAAGTCTATAGTCAGGAGTTTAACTCTGCAGTAAAAAATTCCCCATCAGTGTGAAACCTGGCACACAGTTCAATTTTACCCTAAAATTAGAAAAAGTCTACAAGTTATCAAAATACCACCCTCACTTAGTTTTCTCTCCATGCTTAGCATAGTTAAAAACACATACACACACACAAAAACAGGAGGTGCCTAATTCTGAAATTGAAAATGCTTTCCTTTTAGAATGAAGCCAAGCATGTCAGTGGTAACAACCCACCCTGGTTGGTGAGGCAGGAATTAAAAACATCAACAGAAAATGGGAGGTGACCAATAATTTAATAAAAAAAACCCTTTCTTCTTTATCCCATACACCCTTTTGACACAAAGGAATAAAAATAGGTTCCTAGACAAAGGACAAATATTAAAAGAACAGTTTTCTATAAATTCAAAAATGTTACTATCCCAGTAATGAAAACTTTAATTTCTATTACTGTTTAAAGGAACTAATCAAATAAATGAATTCATATAAAACGCCAGCTATTACACTTAAACACACAACACAAACCCAAAGCACACGTACTGATGGCTGGAGCTATGCCACCTACTGATCCGGGGCCAGGGATGTTTCCCGCCACAGCTGCCGCCTGCGCAGCTGCTGCAGCTTGTGCAGTGGCTGCCTGCTGCTGCATCTGACGATGACACTGCCGTAAATCAAAGACCTTTAAAAAAAGTGTAGGTTTAATGTTACGAGTCCACCAGAAAAGATTCCATACATCAAAAATCACTGCACAGCTAATTTAAAACTTACAGTTTCTTTACCTCTCTTAAACTTAAAAATGTACGTTTTTATGTACACTGTAATATAGGAAAGCTGGCCAAGTGACACACTTCCCCAGGACAGCGGTGGCTGCTACATGCCTCTGAATCTTTGATCTAATTCAGTGTAGGTCAGCACTATTGTCCCTGTGAAAAACAACCCCTTTGTGTAAAATAAAGTTAAGAAATCACTCCCACCCTTTCAAAACAAATTGCTACGAGTTTCCTTTAGGCTGAATTGATGATCATGGTGAGTTATATAGCCAGCTTCTTTATGATTCTACTTATTTGGAGGAGTGTGATAGACGGCATGGTCACCATATTTTTTTTTAAACCTGCATTTTTAAGAAATGCATACTTTACATAAGAGCAAAATAACTTGTTTCTGGTTCATAGTATATATTCAATACTGTCATGTTCTGTTTATTCATGTCAAATGACAAATAATGCAAAGACTTCCAGTCAGGATGGAGGAGTAAGGTATGCATGACCACCTTCTCTCTCTGCTCTATTTACATGCAAAAGACAGAAAAACTATTAAAAGTTGATAAGCTCGCCTGGCTGGTGTTTCCCAGTGGTTGTCGACTATGAACCTGGAGGTCACGGTTTCACAGGGCACATGGCCGGGTTCCACGCTCAATCCCCAGTGTGGGGGAGGGGAGTGAAGGAGGCAGCTGATCAATGATTCTCTCCTCATGGATGTTTCTATCTCTCCCTCTCCCTTACTCTCTGAAATAAATAAAAAAAATATTTTTAAAAATTGATATCCTCCAAGCCAGTCATATAATTCCTGTGGATATACCAGCAGGTGGCAATAGCAAAACAATCCTGAAAATGAACAAAGCTTCCCCATTTCAAAACATACTACAAAACTACAGTAATCAAGGCAGAATAGTACTGTCATAAGGATACATACACAGATCAATGAAATACAATTGATAGCCTAGAAATAAGTCTTTACATTTAAGGTCAAATTAATTTCAACAGGGATATCAAGATAATTTGTTAAGGGAAACAGTCTTTTGGACAAATGGTTGCTGAAAACAACTGAATATTCCCATGCAAAGCTGGATCAACATCCTTAAACTATGCACAAAAATTCACTAAAAATGTATAATAGGCCTAAATTTAGAGCCAGAACTATAAAACCCTTAGGACAACCCAAAGGAGTGATACATTTTCAGGACTTAGGAGTAGGCAATGGTTTCTTAGATATGACATCAAAAACACACTCATTCAAAGAACAGATAAACTCAAAGATATCAAAATGAACAACTTTTGTGTGGGTTGCAAATCATATCAAGAAAATGAAAGACAAGCCAAAGAACAGAAGAAATATTTTCAAGTTATATATCTGACAAGGGACTGATACCCAGAATATATAAAGAACTCTTACAACTCAATAATAACAAGACAACCTAATTTAAAAAATGGACAAAAGATCTAAATAGACATTTCTCCAAAGAAGATATACAAATGACCAATGAGCACATGAAGAGATATTCAACATTATGAGCTATTAGAGAAATGCGAGTCAAAATCACCATGAGATACCCCTTCACATCCACTGGAAGGCTAAAAAAAGGATAACAAGTGTTGATGAGCATATAGAGAACTGAAACCCTCATATACACATTGCTGGTGGAAATGTAAAATGGCATTGCCACTTTTGAAAACAGTCTGCAGTCCCTCAAAAAGTTAAGCATAGAGCTATCTATGATCCTGCAATTCCACTCCTACTTACATATCCAAGAAAATGAAAACACACATCTACCTAAACACTCCAATATGAATGCTCATAGCAGCATTATTCCTAGCCAAAAAGTGGAAACAACCCACAGTCCACCAAATGATGATGGATAAATCCAGTGGTCAGCAGTGGTAAGGCAAGAGGTTCTTGGGGTCCCAGGACCACAAACAGTAGGTGCAGAGGACAGAATTTCAGCTTCTTAGAGTACAATGGAAAAAGGCAATAGCCAGGTTCTCTGAGGTCTATGAATGGGCATCTGTTCATGAAATCAAGTGCTGGTGAAATACCTTACAGCTAATTCAGAAATGCACCTAGGCATAAAGTCTTGCCCAGGGCAAGGTAAGCATCAGAAAGACAGAAAGACCTCTGCCACAGGGCTTAGGCCCTGAGTAGAGCCAGGGGATTGGAACTCAACTTCCTCAAGGGACGCAATTCTACCTTCTAAATATAAAAGTTGGCTCTGACATGTGGATCCCTGGGTGCCAGGCTAAGGCAGCATTGCTCCAAAGGGAGAAACCATGACAGGGAGTAAAAATAAAAAAATTAGTCGGGGCCAGCGTGGCTCAGCTGGATGAG
>PVJC01048802.1:0-12402 GCA_004026665.1 Murina feae | reverse complement strand
TTAAATTGCATTGTTTACCCATATCGTCAGAAAAAAAATCACTTCTACTATTGTAAACAACCTGCTTCCCTATTTATAATGGTTTGGCCCTCTAGCAACTTCAGCTCAAAATTATAGCTAATTTGCCTACAAACATCAGGTGGTCATAATAATCTGGGCACTCAGTGTAAACTTTACAATATAGCACATTTGTTTCTTCGGAAACCATCCTTAAAATGTCATCCTTAAAATGCAAAACTATTTTGATAAGGGAAAGTTCCAAAAATACAGCATTTTAAAAAACTGATTTCAGAGAGGAAGACAGATAGATACATCAATGATGAGAGAGAATCATCCATCGGCTGCCTCCTGCACGCCCCACACTGGGGACCAAGCCCACAACCCAGGCATGTGCCCTGACTGGGAATCGAACCTTGACCTCCTGGTTCATAAGTTGACACTCAACCACAGAGCCATGCCTTCCAGGACCAAATATAATTTTGTTTAAAAGTAACATTCCTTGCAAAACCAATCTTCTTCCTCATGATGATGGATGCCAAATATACCACAAAGGAAGAAAATCTTATTCATATCTTGGATATGTAGTTTAAGATAGTATCAAGTAAGAATTGCATGTTATTAAAACTTCTATTACATTTACAATCAACCCAACTGTGTTAATAGAAGAAGGACTCAATCCTACAAGTAGTACTTTTAGGGATTATTAACATAAAAACATTCAAACCTGTAAAGAATTTTTGTGAGTTTATTTAAGCCAAACTGTGGACAATTGCCAGGAAGTAGGATCTCAATGGATTAGGCTAAGACTCTGGAGAATGGTGGTTTTTCATCTATTTTTGTACACAGCAAATCAAAGGAGGGGGATCTAGGTGGCTTATGTGAAATCTACTGGTAATAGATTAGAGAGGTGGAGAAAGCAAAGGGGGAGAATCTCTGGGATTGGATACAAAATAAAATGATAGACACAACACTTAGGTGGGTGTAGGGTAGTTAACAGTCAACAACTAACATGATAACAATAAAAACGAAGGAATTTATGGTCTCTTGGAGCCCAGGGCATCTGGTTGTGCCCCAAGGGGTCTGGAAAAAAGAGAAGTTACAAGTTACCCAAACACTTCAAGGATATGTTATTACAGATGCAGAAAGACAATAGGCTCGGTTAAGGTAAAGGTTGGCCTTGTCAGGGAAGATACCGGCCTAGGAGGTGATTATCCACCATACTGCTTAAAAAAACAACAATATATTGATTGATTGATTGATTGATTTCAGAGAGGAAGGGAGAAGGAGAGAGAGATAGAAACATCAATGATGAGAGAGAATCATTGATCAGCTGCCTCCTGCACGCCCCCTAGTGGGGATCGAGCCCACAACATAGGCATGCACCCTTGGGGGGAATCTAACCTGGGACCCTTCAGTCTGCAGGCTGACACTCTATCCGCTGAGCCAAACTGGCTAGAGCTCATCACTGCTTTTAGTTAAAGTTTAATTTCAGACCATCCTTTGTGGTTACTTTAGGTCTCTAAGTTTGCAAGACCGCCATGCAGGCCTCCCCTTGCCAGGTTAGCATGTGGCCCCTTTTGTACACAGGATCAAGAAGGAAATACAAAGTTAAAGGCCACAAAGAGGAACTAAGAAATACCACCTGCTTCTAGAAGTCATTTTTAAAACAAAAGCAAGGGTGTTTTAAATAGTTAATAGATCTATCTGTTTTTCAAAAGCAGTATTTGATTATTTTGAGTATCATGAAGAAATCTTCCAAATGCTAGTTAAGCAAACTTCTTAAAAAGAAAAGAAAAGAAATATATTTTTATTGATTTCAGAGAGGAGAGAGTGAGAGAGATCAATGATGAGAGAATCATTGATTGGCTGCCTTCTGCATGCCCCACACGGGATCAAGCCCGCAACCCAGGCATATGCCCTGACTGGGAATCGAACCGTGATATCCTAGTTCATAGGTCAAAGCTCAACTGCTGAGCCACACCGGTTGGGCTCTAAGCAAACTTCATTAAAAAAGAAAACTGGTAAGGCAGACTGGAAACCAACCATGTGCCACAGAGGTGAATGTCTGAATGTATCATGTGAAAAATATAAACAAAGGTTTTTTTAAATAGCGTATTTAGACGTAAGCATTAGGCAATGATAAAATCAGTCAAAAGTTTGTAGAAATCCTTCACTATTACTATAGCCCACTCTTACAGGTTTAGCTAAAACTGCTTTCAAAATTTCAAAACACCATAATGCCTGTTCCAAATCCAGTTAGTGAGAATTAGGGAGGGAACCATTTCCAAGTACCTTATCTTGCAGGGGGTAAACTTGGAAACCAACACTCAGAGCACATGGATGCTAGTAAACATCTGCATGGCTTCTGTCTGACAGGCACTTTGAACACATCCTTCTGTCTGATTGCAGGGACAGCCCACGGACACTGGTGTGTTTCCATTCCCACTAAATTCCTGGGGAGGCCTTCACTTGTTCAAGGTCACATAGCTGAGAAGTAGCAGAATCAGTGCTGGATTCTGAATCTTCTGATGCTCATCTCTTCTCCTTCTCTTGCAAGACAAATCATTCTCTGAAAACCAAATGGTTAGAAACACTACATGCCAGGATGCCAAAGAAGGATCTAAGAGTCAACCAAATCAAACCTGAAGACACTGTAAACAGGATGAATTGGAATCCATTCAAAAATCGGGAAGACATTATCCTTGGGCATAGCACCGCAGAAAACTGGTCTTTAAGTAGAAAATACTCATGGTTTTCAACGTAGAGGCTGTAGATTAAAAGAATGATTTTGTTGTTATCCTTCCCATATAATAAAAAGGTAATATGCAAATTAACCCTCACGCCCTCACAAGGTGGGTACCTATGACCAGGCCAGGAGGGGGGTAGCAATTAGGAGCCAGTGGTCCAGGATTGTGAGAGGGATGTCCAGAAACTGTCAGTTGGACATCCTCCGAGGGGTCCTGGATTGGAGAGTGTTCAGGCTGGGCTGAGGGGACCCCCCCCCCTCAAATTTCGTGCACTGGGCCTCTAGTTTTACTATAAATGTGTTTGAGAATTACACTTAATAAATAGGCATTCAGAAAACCAATTCCTCATTATTTTCCTATGTCATGAGGTTTACTTCACAAAAAGCTGATTTAGAGAATTGTAATTCAACACCCATGGCTGTTTAAAGTAAGGGAAGGGAAGACCAGCAGGAGGTGCATGCAGTGGTCAGTGTCTCCTGCCCAGCAGGACACACTGGGGAGGGCAAGATAAAGGCAGCACCACCAGGGATGGGCCTGCTCCGCCTCCACAGGCGGTGACAGGGGCCTGGAGCGCACAGCGCAGAGGACAGATAGACCCAGGATGAGGGACTCAAGAGGGTGGTTACAGTTTATTTCAAAGGTATGTTAACTTAGATGCACAGAAACAATGGATAGGGCTTAATTAAGGCAAAGATAAACCTTTTACTAAAAAGTTATACGCCTGGGGCAGGACTGCCCACCAAGACCTGCCGTCTGTTTTTGTGTAGCCTTTGAGCTGAGAATGGTTTTGACATTCTTTAATTATTTTTATTACTAGAGGCCTGATGCACAAAATTTGTGTACTCAGGGTCAAGGGGTGGGGAGTGGGGCGGGAGCCCTCAGGGGATGTCCGACTGACAGCTTAGGCCTGCTCCCTAGAGGGCAGCAGGTCTAAGCCGTCAGTCGGACATCCTTAGCGCTGCCACAGAGTCAGGAGAGGCTCTGGCCACTGCCGCTGTGCTCACCAGCTGTGAGCCCGGCCTCTGGCTGAGCAGTACTTCCCGTGTGGGAGAGCACTGACCACCAGGGGGCAGCTCCTGTATTGAGCATCTACCCCCTGATGGTCAGTGCGTGTTATAGTGACCAGTTGTTCTGCTGTTTGGTCTATTTGCATATTAGCCTTTTATTAATTTTTTATTTTACTTTTAAACATACTTTATTGATTTTTTAAAGAGGAAGGGAGAGGGTTAGAGAATTAGAAACATCGATGAGAGAGAAACGTCGGATCAGCTGCCTCCTGCACACTCCCTATTGGGTATGTGCCTGCAACCAAGGTACATGCCCTTGACCGGAATTGAACCTGGGACCCTTCAGTCCGTAAGCCCATGATGCACTATCCACTGAGCCAAACCAGTTAGGGTTAGCCTTTTATTATATAGGATTATTTTTTTATGTTGTTTTTCTTTAATCACAGTTTTCTGTAGGTAAAATGGATACACATTTATGTAATAAACACCCGTGAAAGTACACTCAGCATGGCTGGTTGCCGGCGGATCGCCGTTTTAAAGGCATTTCCACGTGTGTCGCGCTTCTGAGCCGCGTGTGAGGCCTAGGACTGAATGAGCAGCGCTAGCGAGACGGTGAGCCTTTCCTGTCCTGGGGGCGAGGTGGCCTCCGGCGGGCAGGTGCGGAGCGGAGCCCAGCGAAGGGAAGGGGCAGCAGCGAGGCCGCGGGCGCTCCCGCTCCCCGGGGCCTTTGGAAGAGGGACTCGAGGTCGGGGCGCGCAGCCGCTGCGCCTTGTTTCTGTTTTTAGCGAAGTCTCTCCGCAGCGCCAGGATTTCGTTTTCAAATATTTCTAGGGCCGGTTTTGCTTCTGTGGCCCCGTGATACATGTCCCTGCATTGTTGGGTTCATTAATCAGGCGATCACACAGGCTCAGCGGCTGCTCTGCCGTCCGATGCAGGTGCTCTTCAGCGGAGAGGCTGAGCAGGCTGCAGCTCTGCAGCATCCCCTCTTGTGGCTCCCATTCCGCAGGCCTCTTGGCCTCTTGGTCTCTACGGGCTCATCAGTTCGCTCCTGCCACCGAGGCAGGGGGATTTCAACCCTTTCTTTCTGGGAATCTGATGGGCTGTCACCTCTGTAGGAGCGGCTGAAGGACGTCACACTGGGCACAGGAGACAGAGGTGCTGCCTTGACAGAGCAAGCATCCGCGTCAGAGCCGGCAACACAGCGGCCTGTGCCATTTTGCCCCGACCTGGACCTGGACCCGCGACATTCTTTAATTATTTTTAAAAAAATATATTTTATTGATTTTTCACAGATAAGAAGGGAGAGGGA
This sequence comes from Murina feae, assembly GCA_004026665.1. Classification (NCBI taxonomy): domain Eukaryota; kingdom Metazoa; phylum Chordata; class Mammalia; order Chiroptera; family Vespertilionidae; genus Murina; species Murina feae. Next base: position 7,339 of record PVJC01048802.1, on the reverse strand, counting down.
TAGAGAGTTAGAAACATGGATGAGAAAGAATCATCGATCAGCCGCCTCCTGCACACTCCCCACTGGGGATGTGCCTGCAACCAAGGTACATGCCCTTGACCCTAATGGAACCTGGGACCTTTCAGTCTGCAGACCAACGCTCTATCCACTGAGCCAAACTGGTTAGGGCACATTCTTTAATTATTGAAAAAAACAAAAAGAATAATTTTATGACACATGAAAATTATAGGAAATTTAAATTTCAGTGTTTATAAAGTTTTATTGGAACACAGACACACCCATTGGTTTACATGTTGTCTGTGACTGCTTTTGTATCACAGTAACAGGGTTGAGTAATCACTAAGGAAACCATAAAGCCCAAAATACTTCCTAGCTGGCTTCCTACAGAACAAGTGGGCTGTAGTTCACCCGCTTCCTGGTGCAGAGTGACCAGGGGCAAGGCCTCTCCTGGGAAGTATGCCACATCCTTGCTTTCAGTGCAACTGTGTGGGCAGTTCCTTCCAAGTCACCAGAATCCCATTTATATGCTGAGATTTCTCTCTGCTTTTCGACCTCAGAGCTTCCAGTCAGTGCAGAGTCCTCTGGTGAGTTGGTTCTACCAGCTCATGACCTTGCACTTTGATAGCCTGCAGCCGAGGTACATGCCCTTGATCTGAATCAAACCTGGAATCCTTTGGTCTGCGGGCTGACACTGTCCACTGAGCCAAACCAACTAGGGCACAGACAACCAATATTGAGAGTTATCATTTTCAAAGACTCTTTCAGAGAAGAGGAAATAATAATATAGTCCTTAAAAGTCAATTTTATTAACTAATGTCACCCCAATAAAATTCATTTAAAAAGTTTTGAAAGTCTCATATAATAGGAAATTACTGTAAATTATCTGAGTTTAAAAATTAAAGTTTTGCAAATATTTTATTTTAAAGAAATGTGACATGACACATTTCTTTTAATCTAACAAATCTTTTTTTCTAACCTAAGGAGCACTTTTAGATTCCTTTGTCTGTAACCTAATCTGTCTTATTTTATTTACTTATTTTTAAATATGTTTTTAATGATTTGAGAGAGAGAGGAAGGGGAAGGGAGAAAGAAAAAGAAACATTGATGTGAGAAACATAGATTGGCTGCCTCCTCCAGCATGATTCCTACTGGGGATTGAGCCCACAACCCAGGCATGTACTCTGACAGGTAATCGAACCAGCGACCTCTTTGTGTATGGGATGGCACTCAACCAACTGAGCCACACCGGCCAGGGTTGTTTTATTATTTATTTACTAGAGGCCCATGCACAAAATTCGTGCAAGGGGCTCGGCCCCCACCACCGCAGCGCGGCCACCTCTGCCTCGGGTCCCAGCACCGTGGCTTCGTCTGGAAGGACGGATGTCTGGTCTAACTAGCATATTACATTTTTATCATTATAGATTTATTTAAATCCTCTTTTCTTTTTATTTCTTTTCTTTTCTTTTCTTTTTTTTTTTTTTGTCAATCGTCACCTGAGAATATTTTTTCCATTGATTTTTAGACAGAGTGGAAGAGAGGGAAAGAAACAGAGAGAGAGGTATCCAGGTGAGAGTGAGACATCAATTGGTTGCTTCCCACTCTCGTCCCAGTCAGAGAGCCAGAGATTGAGCCTGCAACCAAGGTACATGCCCTTGACCAGAACTGAACCTGGGACCCTTCAGTCCATGGGCCGATGCTCTAACCACTGAACAACAGCCAGGGCTGTTTTATTTTTAATATGGAGGAAGTCATACTTAAAGGTAGAGAGAATAATATAATCGTCCCCCAAGTACACAGCACTCAGCTTGACCAATGATAACTTTGGCTAATCTAGTTTCCTCTTTATTCTCCCCTCCAACACACACCCTGTCTCCTCCCCAGTCTCCACTGCTCGGTTATTTTAAGGTAAATTCTAAACACTATGTATCTGTAGAAAGGACTCTTTTAACATAAACACCATATCATTATTTTATTATTTTTTAAAATTAGCCTTGGATAAACCTCATTGGCTACAAAACTACACTCTGTAAAACTACCATGATCTCATTTAAAAAATAAACAACTGTCCCCCCCCATGGTTCTGAATCTTTATTTTTGCAAGTATTACAAAGTTCCCCTTTCCCTTGTCCCCTTCCCCTCTCACATCGACCACCTCCAGCCCACCCCGTCCTCCCCCCCCAGGTCCTCACCACCCCACTGTCTGTGTCCTCGGGCCGTGAATATATGCATACATGTTCTTTGGTTGATTACCACCCACCCGCCCACCCTCCCCCGCCTTCCCTCTGAGATTCTGCATTCTGATCCATGCTTCCATGTCTCTGGATTCACTCCATCAGTTTATTTTGTTACTTAGATTCCACATATGAGTGAGATCATGTGATACTTGTCTTTCTCTGACTGACTTACTTCACTTAGCATGATACTCCCCAGCTCCCTCCATGCTCTCCCAAAGGGTAAGAGATTCTTCTTTTTTACTGCTGCATAGTATTCCATGGTACAAATGGATGATACATTTTTAATCCACTCATCTACTTGATGGGCACTTGGGCTGTTTCCAGATCTTAGCTATTGTAAATTGTGCTGCTATGAACATAGGGGTGCATACATTATTTCTGATTGGTGTTTTGGGTTTCTTAGGATATATTCCTAGAAGTGGGATCACTGGGTCAAGTGGAAGTTCCATATTTAATTTTTAAAAATATTTTTATTGATTTCAGAGAGGAAGGGAGAGGGAGAGAGAGATAGAAACATCAGTGATGAGAGAGAATCATCGAACAGCTGCCTCTTGCACCCACCCCCCCAGGATTGAATTTGCAACCTGAGCACGTGCCCTTGACTGGAATCAAACCCAAACCCTTCAGTCTGCAGGCTGACATTCTATCCACTGAGCCAAACTGGCCAGGGCCATATTTAATTTTTTGAGGTAATTCCATACTTTTTTTCTTTCTTTTTCTTTTTTTTTTAAATGTATTTTATTGATTTTTTTTTTACAAAGAGGAAGGGAGAGGGTCAGAGAGTCAGAAACATCGATGAGAGAGAAACATCTATCAGTTGCCTCCTGCACACCCCCTACTGGGTGTGCCTGCAACCACGGTACATGCCCTTGACTAGAATCAAACCTGGGACCTTTCAGTCCGCAGGCTGAAGCTCTATCCACTGAGCCAAATTGGATAGGGCCATACTTTTTTTCATAATGGCTGCACCAGTCTGCATTCCCACCAGCAGTGTACTAGGGTTCCCTTTTCTCCACATCTTCACCAGAACTTGTCTTTTGTTGATTTGTTGATGTAGCCATTCTGACAAGTATGAGGTGATACCTCATTGTCGTTTTAATTTGCATCTCTCTGATTATTAGTGACTTGGAACATTTTTTCATGTCTCTTGGCCATCTGTATATCCACTTTGGAGAAGTGTCTGTTTAGGTCCTTTGGTCATTTTTAAATTGAATTATTTGTTTTCCTTTTGTTAAGTTTTATGAGTTCCTTATGTATTTTGGATATTAACCCTTTATCAGATGTATCATTGCCAAATATGTTCTCCCATACAGTGGGTTCTCTTTTCATTTTGTTGATGGTTTCCTTTGCTGTGCAGAAGCTTTTAATTTTGTTGTAGTCCCTTTTGTTTACATTTTCCTTTGTTTCCTTAGACCTAGGAGATGTATTCATAAATATATTGCTATGAGAGATGTCTGAGATTTTGCTGCCTATGGTTTCTTCTAGGATTTTTATGGTTTCACAACTTACATTTAGATCTTTTATCCATTTTGAGTTTATTCTTGTGTGTGGTGTCAGTTGGTGGTCTGGTTTCATTTTTTTTTTTTTTTGCATGTATATGTCCTATTTTCCCAACACCATTTATTGAAGAGACTGTCTTGACTCCATTGTGTGCTCTTGCCTCCTTTGTCAAATATTAATTGAGCATAATGGCTTGGGACAATTTCCTGAGTCTCTGTTCTGTTCCATTGATCTATATGTCTGTTCTTGTGCTAGTACCAGGCTGTTTTGATGACAGTGGCTTTGTAGTATAACTTGATAGCTGGTATTGTGATCCCTCCAACTTTGTTCTTCTTTCTCAAGATTGCTGCAGCTATTCCAGGTATTTTTTGGTTCCATATAAATTTTTGGAGTATTTGTTCTAGATCTGTGAAATATGTTGTTGGTATTTTAATAGGGGTTGCATTGAATCTGTAGATTGCTTTGGGTAGTATGGACATTTTAATGATGTTAATCCTACCAATCCATGAACACGGTATATTCTTCTACGTGTTTATATCTTCCTCTATTTCTTTTCTCAACATCCTGTACTTTTCTGAGTACACGTCTCTTACCTCCTTGGTTAAGTTTATTCCTAAGAATCATAATTTTTTTGTTGTAATGGTAAATGGGATTGTTTAATTAGTTTCTCTTTCTGAGAATTCATTATTGGTGTATAAAAAAGCCATTAATTTGGGGGTGTTAATTTTGTATCCTGCTGCATTGCCAAATTCATTTATTAAATCTAGTAATTTTTTGGTGGAGTCTTTAGGATTGTCATATGCAAATAATGAGAGTTTTACTTCCTCCTTCCCAGTTGATGCATTTTATTTCTTCTTGTCTGATTGCTGTGGCTAGGACTTCCAGTGCTATGTTGAACAAGAGTGATGAAAGTGGACATCCCTGTCTTGTTCCTATTCTTAGGGGAAATGGTTTTAGTTTTTGTCTATGATGTTGGCTGTAGGTTTGTCATATATGACCTTTATCATGTTGAGATGTGCTCCCTCTATTCCCAGTTTGCTGAGAGTTTTTATAAAAAATGGGTGTTGGATTTTGTCGAATGCCTTTTTGCGTCTATTGATATGATCATGTGATTTTTTTCTTTCAATTTGTTCATGTGATGTATCACATTCATTGATTTGCGAATATTGTACTAGCTTTGCATCCCTGGAATAAATTCCACTTGGTCATGCTGTATGATCTTTTCAATATATTGCTAGGTCTGATTTGCTAGTATTTTGTTGAGGATTTTAGCATCTATGTTCATCAGGGATATTGGCCTCTAATTCTCTTTCTTTGTAGTGTCTTTATCTGGTTTTGAAATGAGGGTAATGCTGGCCTCATAAAAAGAACTTGGAAGTGTTCCTTCCTCTTGGATTTTTGGGAATAGTTTGAGGAGTATAGATGTCAGTTCTTCTTTGGATGTTTGGTAAAACTCCTCTTTGAAGCCATCCGAACCTGGGCTTTTGTTTGCTGGGAGTTTTTTCATTATTGCTTCTATTTCATCAGTTGTTGTTGGCCTGTGCAGGTTTTCTGATTCTTTTTGATTCAGTTTTGGGAGATTGCTTTTTTCTAGAAATTTCTCCATTTCATCCACATTGTCCATCTTGTTGGCATACAGTTGTTCCTAGTTATTTTCTTTCAATGCTTTGTATTTCTGTGTTGTCAGTGGTTGCTTCTCCACTTTTGTTTTTTATTTTATTTATTTGGACACTCCCTATTTCTTGATGAGTCTGGCTAATGGTTCATCCATCTTGTTTACCTTTTCAAAGAACAATCTTTTTTAAAAAACACAAAACACCTAATTTCCAGTCAGGGATCAAATTTCTTTGATTCTCCAAATGTTGGTTTGAGTCACACATTGCGTTCTGTTGACATTTCTTTTAATTTATCAAATCTTTTTCTTTAACCTAAGGAGCGCTTTTAGATTCTTTGTTTGTAACCTAATCTGTTGTGACAATGTCACAAGCCAGTCACCGTTGTTTGCTTTTCCCACCCTCTGGTGGAGTGTACTTTGGGTATTCCCTGGGTGTTACACTCGCCTCACACCTCCACAGAGTGGCCAAGTGGATCCCCATTTCCACCTACGATAAGTGTACCATCTGAAAACTCATTTCCTTGTGACCTTTTTAATGGTAAGCAGGGGACTGACATTTTTAAGGCTTTTTAGGTTTTTTTTGTTCTAAAAAAATGAGTTAAAAAAAACTGTTGGATGACTCAACAGGAAGATTCAGGGTGATGAAGACACTGGGGTTGTTTCAGAAAATGTGGAATAAAAAAAACATTTATAGATTGAAATATTGTTTTATAACATACGCCATTTAACTAAATAAAGAAGATGAACACAGACATACGATTTATTTTACATCTCAAAAGTTTTATATGTTCATAATGAATAAAAGTTGAAAAAAATGAGACAGTCTGATAAGGCATTGTCATCTATCGGATCAAATACAGTGCTTTTCTAGTTGCAGAAGGACAGACTCATTTCCTGAGAAGCCTCTGCCTCACCTTGTCCTTCTAGATTTTTTTTTAATTAAGTGAGGTTTTTTATTGTTGTTTTCTTCCCTTTTTTTTTTTTTTAATTAAGAGTCCTTTATTGCTCCTGCTTCCATGATGGCTGAGATCAGTGGAAAACGGGAGGGGAACCAGGAGAGGTTATCGTCACAATATTCCATTTACTAGTATACACAGAACTAAACACAGAATCACTATTACAGTTAGAAGTTGGCAGCATGGGAAAGGGCAGGAACAGGTTGCAAGTAGGGATGTTATTAAGAAAACACAGGCCCTCTCCAAAACTGGTCTGTTTCAACCCAAGGGAATCAGAAGATCAGAAGCGATTTGGGGGCCACCGGTCCCGGGTCCCCGTCCGCAATGATGGTGGAGGTGATGGAGTTGCCCAAGTCGCGTATCAACGCCAGCATGCTAGCTCAGTCCGTCGACCGGCCCGTGTGCTTCGTGGGGAGGCTGGAAAAGATTCATCCCACTGGAAAAATGTTTATGCTTTCAGATGGAGAAGGGAAAAGTGCAACCATTGAGTTGATGGAGCCTCTTGATGAAGAAATCTCTGGGATCGTGGAAGTAGTTGGAAGAGTAACAGCCAAGACAACCATTATGTGCTTATCTTATGTCCAGTTTAAAGAAGATAACCATCCTTTTGATCTTGGACTTTACAATGAAGCTGTGAAAATTATCCATGAGTTCCCTCAGTTTTTTCCTTTGGGGGTTAAGCAATATGATTAACCTTGATTGCAAATGAGCTGCATTGAAGACTATTAAAGGAGATCCCTGATATTTGAGGGATAGATACTTGTTATTTTTAACATTTAATTTGTTCTCTTTATAATTTCATTTACCTAACTTTATTAGATATCCCAGTATGCCATTTTTTAAATTTATCTTTATTGTTCAGATTATTACAGTTGTTCCTCTTTTTTCCCCCATAGCTCCCCTCCTCCCATTTCCCACCCCAACCTCTGTCCTTGCCCCCCCACTGTCCTCATCCATAGGTGTACAATTATTGTCCAGTCTCTTCACGCATCCCCAACACCCTTAACCCCTGAAAATTGTCAGTCCACTCCCTT
>PVJC01048801.1:0-12422 GCA_004026665.1 Murina feae | reverse complement strand
ACACACCCCACACACACCACACACACACACCACACACTCACACACACACACCACCCACACACCACACACACACCACACCACCCACACACACGGCTTAGCCTCCGCAGTGCTGCCTTGGGCTCTGTGCAGGCTGCCCAAGCTGTCCGGCTCTCTGACTGCAGAAAGGAACCCCACAAGGCAGGATGGCTGAAACCCCAGGAGGTGCAGGGTGCGGAAGGGGAATCAGCTGGGCCCAGAGGGCGGAGATGTGGGCTAAGGACATGCTCACCTATTCCAGAAGCTTCTTAATTACACATTTGAGAAGATAAGAAAAGGAAGAAGAAGAAAATGTCTGGACCTGCTGGCCCTAGAAGCCATAGAAATAGCTCATTTTTACCAACAAGTTTGAGTACTCTGTTGTCACCTCCCCATGACAGCAGCTAAATCCTCACTATTTATATCACTTCTTTGGGGCAAAGTATTGCCTCCCAAACCCTCTTAATATGGCCTCAGAGAGGTGACACGGTGACCAAGACCTGCCCATCAGAATAATTTATTAGTTTTGAATTTATTTTTTAATGTATTATTATTATTATTATTATTATTATTATTATTATTTTGTTAATCCTCACCCGAGGGCCTTTTTTCCATTGCTTTTCAGAGAGAGTGGAAGGGAGGGGGAGAGACAGAGAGAGAAACATTGATGTGAGAGAGAGACATCGATTGGCTGCCTCCTGGTCCACAGGCCGATGCTCTATCCACTGACCCAAACCGGCCAGGGCCAAACAGATATCGTTTTAAAGAGAGTAGCAATAGGCAGAAAGGACCCGTGTGGAATTCAAGAGACCAGAAAGCAGCCTGGCCTGGCTGCCTGAGTCACCATCCTGGCCCTCAGCTCATAGCTGAGCCAGGACACGTTGGGAAAGTGTGTCTTCAAAGAAGCCCTGGACGTTGAGCACCAAGGACGGGACTAAAACCCGAATGAAAGCCTTCTAGCAAATTCCCTCCCCGAATGGTGCACGTACGTCCGGACATGCCCAGCCACCTGCCGCCATCATCCTGTGAAACTGACACGGTCAGATGCATGCCAGCGGAAGACTTTCATTGAAGCCGAGTTAGATTAATGACATCACTCTGCTGTCCGAGCTTAATTCCCCGAAAGTTACATCACGCAACCCGGGCATTACAAAGGATTAGGGACCAAAGGAAGGTAGATGTGAGTAAGGTTTCCACATGGCCATGACTCACGTCTGGTAGTCAAGTCCCAAACGCGGGCTCTCGTGACTCACCCCTGCTATCAGCGCCAGTTCCGTGCAGCCTGCACACGTGTGCATCTCAGGCCCTGGCCCCTGGCACTGGGGAACAGAGGCCCCAGGTCAGTCGGAGGTGAGGGAAGCCACACTCAGGACGCGCCACCCCAAGCGGAGCCTTTCAGACCATCTTAGCTCAGGGCTGCCCCTAACGCGGTGCTGCCTGGGACGCCAGTGGGTGCTACGTGGCAGACGAAGGGTCCAGTGTCAAATATATTTGGGAAAAGTGTTGCTTCATGGGCCTCTTCACTGCAAGCCTCCCCAGGCCCTCACTGCGACCGCCCACGAAGGCAACGGAGTAGGCCGCGTTTCCCAAAGTCGGCTCACTGGGGAACCCTTTTTGGAGCGGAATCCCTGGGGTTAGGGCGCTAAACACCGCACTTTGGAAAAGTTGTAGCTTCCCCCTTCGCTGTCCTCCTTGCCACGCGGAGAGAGAGGCCTCCGGACACTTGAGTTTCTAAGACCTCTCCTCCGAGAGTCCAAATGCTGCGGACTGCAAGGGAGAAGCAGCCTGAGAAGGGAGAAGGGAGAGTAGCGTAGAGAATGGGAGAGGGAAAAGAGGAAGAGAGGAAAGGGAGAAGGACACAGGACACCCCGGCACAGCTGACCCCGCCAGGCAGGTGCACACTAAGGCTCGGTGCAAGCGCCACTAGAGCCCTGAACCTCCTCTTCCGCCTCCAGGCATGACGATCGCCCCGTGCCCTCCCAGGCCCTGAGCCGCAGCCGCCTGGTAAGTCAGCACCACACTTCTCCTACCACGTGCCCTCTGGCACCGCGGGCTCTGGCGATACCAAGGACTTGACGTTCCTCCAAGAAAACATGGCAGCCGACCCAGTGTCCACTCTCTGCTTCTTTCTTTGTAACAGCTGGAAGGCTACAGGTTACTGCCTCCTCTGAATCCAGGCAGAGGCTGAGAAGTGTCTTCCCAGCTGAGGGCATAGCCTTTTGCCCCTTTCTCCTCTCTCCTCTCTCTGCTTGGAACACAGACACCCTGGCGAGAGCTCCAGCAGCCATCTTGTGACCCTGAGGATAGAGGTCAGATAGCAGGGATGGCCAAAGCACAGAGCGAGAAGTTGCCTCTGTACCAGCTCAGAATTGTCCTTTTGACTTCATATATATATATGTATATATGTATGTATGTATATATGTGTGTGTGTGTGTGTGTGTGTGTGTGTGTGTGTGTGTATATATATATATATATATATATTATTGATTTCAGAGAGGAAGGGAGAGGGAGGGATAGAAATATCAATGATGAGAGAGAATCATTGAACAGCTGCCTCCTGAAACCCCCCGCACTAGAGATGGAGCCTGCAACCCGGGCTTGTGCCCTGACCAGGAATCGAACCGTGACCTCTTGGTTCACAGGTCGATGCTCAACCACTGGGCTCCGCTGGCTGGGCTCTGGACCCTCCATTTACTTTAAGCCATTTATTTGGTTTTGTTTTAGACAGCGAACCCTAGCTCTCCCACAGCAGCCAGTGGTTTCGTGCTTCTGAGCCTTTGCGTGGCTGTTCTCGGCTGTTCTCTGCACCAAGAGGAGAGTTCACAGCAAGAAAACAAAAATCCGGAGAGGTAAGTAATGTCGGGGCCTCACAGGTGTGTGCGCCACCCGTCCCCTCGCCCCTCAGAGTGTGAGGCTCAGATGAGCAGCCTTCCACCACCAGCGACCGGCCCAGCAGTCGTGAGAAGCGCTGCGCCCACGGAGCCTCCGAGGCAGCTGTGACTGAGCGTTTCCTGGCTCCCCTGGCACGGAGCTGTTCCCACGTTTCCTGGGGCAGATGTGGCTCTCGCTGTTATCCCTCCCCCCCAAGAGCACCTTTTGCAGCTCTCTGTTCCCGGAGCAGCTTAGCAAGGAATCCACAGGGCTGCTGTGGGAAGCTGGTGAGAAAGCAGCTGGTCCGCCGGCTGGGCCCAGGTGGTGAGGACAGGCCCGAGGTGAGCTGGGTGGGCCCTGCAGCAGCAGATAAAGGGTGGCTCAGCCCAGCCCCGGCCCAGGGAGAGGGGCCAAGGGCTCGCAGCCCCTCAGCCCTGGCTGTGCTGGCCCCTCGGTCAGTGAACATCAGGCTCAGGACGGGACTTTTGGCTTTTGCACAATGCAGGCCATTTTTGTGTGTGGGATTGGGGGGGAGGGGAGCCTGGCCCAGCTGGGCACACAGCACACCAGTGGCCCCGCCTGCAGGGCCCCCTGGAAAGTTCAATGCTCTGAATTCTCATAGCTGGCAGAGATGAGGAGTCTCATTCTAATGCAGTCGGGGTGCTGAGATTCTGCATTGCTAACAAGACCCACAATGGACACCTCAGCCGCTGGACCACAGACCCCATGTGGGACAGTGAGGACTCAGCACTCCGGAGGTGGAACGCTTCACCCCACTCCCAGCCCCTCCTGAGAAAGGTCTTTCACTGGCTGAGTCTGTTTCTTCATCTGCAAGATGAGTGAGAATCAGCACTTGGTCCGTAAGGTGGACCAAGCCTGAGCCGGAGCCCCTGAGGGGAGGGTTGGCGTTCCCCTGCAGCCTGTGCCTTCTGCACAGCAAGCGAAGGACCCCCCAGAGGATGTTCAAGCAGGTTTGGGGCCCAGTGACATTATTCCCACTGAGAGACCGTGTGACAGCATGGATTTTAAGATCAAACAGGCCTGACTGGCTCGCTGAGCCTCAGCAATGCCTCTGCAACTTATGGGCAACAAGGCTTAGAGGCCCTAGCCAGTTCGGCTGTGTGGTTAGAGCACTGGCCCTCAGACCGCAGGGCGCAGGGTTCAATTCCGATCACGGGCATGGATGTCAACCTGGCCCTGGTCGGGGCGTGTCTCTCTCTCACACTGATGTTTCCCTCTGTCCCTCCCCTCCCTTCCACCCTCTCTAAAAATCCATGGAAAAAGATATCGGTGTGTGAGGATTAACAAAAAGACTTGGAGAAAGGTTTTGTTGTTCGGAAGTTAAAAAACAGAAAAGAAAGAAGTCTTTAAAGGCTCAGCGCGTAAGGGGAATGGACGAAATGAGGCTTATCCCTTATTCCTATGCTAGTGTTCTGCCTTCCCATCTTCCTAGAGAAAATGCAACCCGGCATCAAGGCATCGAAATAGGGGAGCCCGTTCTCCCAGAGAACAGAAACAACTGTGCCTCGTTACACACAGCAAACCCCACTGGGACCCCGATGCCACAGTAACCGGAAAGCTCTCTTTGACGGGAAGGGATCTTAGATGCTGGGATTCTCTTTCAGGCAGATGCTCAGCACACACACCCCCTCAACTGTTCTGCCTTAACACGTGTCTGCGATCCTGAGAGCTCTCCCCTCCAGGGAATCCAACTTCCGGTCCACAGAGTCCAAGCGCATCTAAAAATGTCGGGTTGCTTTGTGAAGGCAAAGGCAACTATTTCTGAATCTCCAGCCTCAGCGGGCTACCAGCCAGCTTGGCTACCCTGGCCCATCTGCTCAGAATGACCATCCCCAAGACTCTTACCCAGTTACAGGCTTTACTTCCTTTCCTTCCTACAAGGGGAGGAAAGAAGTTTCCATTTCTTGGGGAAAAGAGACCTGGGAGAATTTAGGTCAAACTCTTAACAATGGTAATCTCTGAATGGGAGGATTCAGTGAGTTAGTGGAGTGTAATTTATCTTGGGGGAGAAAATAATAATAATAATAATAATAATAATAATAATAATAATAAATATTTTTCTAAATTAAAAGTATCTCCTAGCGGTCTGTGACGGCTACTACACCATTTGGTGAGCTATAACCACCTTTGAGTTAGGATGTCTAATGAGTAAGAAAATTTCTCCCTCAACAGCAAGGAAAGAAACAAAAATCTAAATAAAACCAATGCAGAGGAGACAGAAAAGAGCATGTGAAACAAGAAGTCCCAGCCAAGTGGCATTTTACGGTCTTACTTCCTCCAAGAAGCCAAGATTTCCCATTTGGAGCAGTGATACCCCTGGGGGACCCGAGACCCTGGACTGGGGTCAAGACTCTCAGGTCTGACTCACGATGCAGTCACTTCCCAGATGTGTGACTCCGGGCGAGCCACTTTCCTCACTGCAGCCTCAATCTCCTTCTTTCTAAAAATATCTCCACTGTCCAACTATATTTATTCAGTTGTCATAACACTCAAGTTTGCCTACCTATGGGCAAGCGCTCTGAAAACGCCATCAACATTTTCAGGGATAAAGCTATTTTTTCCTCTTTATCTTTATTGTTGAACGTGTTACAGATGCCCCCTTCTCCCCGCATCGATCCCTTCTAGCCTGCACCCACTCCCCGCCCCATTACTGTCTGTGTCCATGGGTTGTGCACGTATGCATACAAGTCCTTTAGTTACTCTCTTCCTAAAAGTCTTTATTACTTAAACAAGTGTGGCATCCTACCAGGCCCCAATAAAGCACATAACTAACAAAAGGTAACCTTTTTCCTCAAGATAATGGCCTTTTTGGTTTATTTCACCCTCAGGTATACTGAGAACATGAAATGTGATCACACCGGCCCAAGCAAGCCTCCACTCACTGTTCGTTCATTCCTTTTTGCTCCATTCCCCACTTCCATGCGCCTCCTCCCTGCCTACGGGCAACCGTTTTCTTCCGGTTAATGTGGAGCCTTTTGGACATATCCCTTAAGAGCTGTGTATATCTGCACATTGTTTCATGTTCCATTTTTGCTGCTTCTTGAGTTCGGAGGGTCTGTGCTCCCTTTCCTCTCCCTGTGGCACTGCACCTCCTGTGCATCCAGGGTACTTTGCCAGCCCGATCTTCATGCTTGAAGGAGGATTCCCTGCCACCGGAAGTTAACACCTCGCTGAGCATCTCTGTTCAGACCCTGGCACCCGTGGCATGCGCACACCCAGTGTGCTTGCTCCCCAGCCCAGCCTCCTTCCATCCCTACCACATGTGGCTTATGCCACTGTCTAATACAGAGAAATATCCAGACACACAGGGTCACCTCGTGGTGGTTTAACTGTCACATATCTGATGACTCGTGAGAGTAAGCACCTCTGTGTGTGTGTTTCTTACTTCAAGTCTGGGGAGGGTTCTTTTCCTAAAAATGCACGATCGTATCCTTTTCCATTTTGTTAGGAGTTGCTCTCTTTCTCCTGTTCACGTGAGGGTTTTCTTGCATAGCCTACATATACGTTCTTCTGTTCTGTCGTCTGGTGACTTTACCAGACAGGGAGCCTCAATTTTTATGTGGTCAAATTCATCTCTTTGCTGTGCTGTGGTTTGCAGGTAAATGTCAGGACTCTTTCAACTGTGGCTTCTGCTCTTTTGTAGTTGGGGTTTTTCTCCTACTCAGTGCACCGCTGATATTTGCACATGTAACCAATGTGGTTTCACGTCAGGAGACAATCCTAATGGCCCATGACATGTTACTGTCAGCACAGTCCTAGGCACAGAGTAGTAGGCAGGAGAAGAACAGTCACACAGGGAGGAAAGCTAAGCCTTAGTCAGGGGAAAATAGTGCCAGATCCGTGTTAAAGGCAGATTTTATTCAGAGAGGAGAGAGATTCTAGTATAAACTGAGATTCACTCCAGTTAAGGAGACAAAGGCACCTGAGGTTTATCAAGGGAGAACAGAGAGGAAACATACAAAAGCCTATGGGGTAGTGAAAAGAGGGTAAGATAAAGGGGACTAGCCCGCCTGGTGTGGCTCAGGGGTTGAGAGTCGACCCAAGAACCAGGTTCTGTTCCCCATCAGGACACATGCCTGGGTTGCAGGCTTGATCTCCAATATAGAGCGTGCAGGAGGCAGCCGATCAATGATTCTCTCTCATCATTGATGTTTCTATATCTTTCCCCCTCTCCCTTCCTCTCTCTGAAATCACTAAAAAAAACATTTCAAAAAGAAAAAGACTAAGCAGACTATGCGGAAATGGGAAAGTACAGAAGGGGAGTCAGGAGAATTGCTGCAAATGGTGTGGCAACGTGCGTGGAGACGAGGCCCGTTTTTAGATTTGCTATTGTTGTGCTTTCTTGAGCAAAATCTCAGCGTGGGGCTGAGGCCGCCTTTAGGGACACAGCCCGGTGCAGGTGAAAACACAGTGTTGGGGCAAGTCTTTGAACGGGGGTTCACAATTCACGCCTCCTGGTGGTCAGGTAACTAGTGTATGGTTAGATTTAAATACCAGCCTGCCTGACCATCAAGTGCAAGTTCAACCCCTGTTCTCGGCTGGTGTATGTAACGTCACTGAGGTGCTTATCTGGGATGAGCCATGGGAGGCGGTGAGCAGGAGGGAGGCATTTATAACCCTGGGGAGGCTGCCCAGCTGCCCTCGGGGTTGTGCGTGGAACTCCGACCTCAGGCCCTGAGATAGCAGAAATCTTGTGAAGCAACGTAAGAACCGTTTTTAAAAATCCCTTTGTAGAAATCTGCCACCAGGTGAGACGATCTGAAAAACCCCATGGGAAAGTTGAATGAATGATAAGTTTAAGGTGTAAGAATATGCAAGACCTATTTGCTTCATGATAGGAATGCAACTTGGGAGAAAGCCCCTTTGCAGACATGGGAAGGAGCTCTCAGAAGCTTCTAGAAGAAGCCCTCTCAAGTGTCCCCATTCCGAGACACAGCGAACTCCCTCGGTCAATTTTGGCCGAGAGTGCAGCTTGAGGAACCACCTGGACGTCAGCCAGGAGGCCCTTCGCTGCAGGCCACTCCCTGAGCAAAAGAGACATTAGCAACCCTCCTTTCTGTGGCAGAGAGCACCAGGTTGTAAAGCTCAAATCCCTCTCAGAGTCTAATTTAGATAATTATAGTTTGCCTCCTACGGCTCTCCCTGCAGATCCAACTGGCTTTGGTTGTCATCGTGACTGCTATTCTTCTAAATTGCTGGGCAGGGCAGGATTAGAAAGCCAAGCCCCCTGCAGGGAGAGCGGAGCGGAGAAGATGGGTTCCTCTGTCAGCTCACTAGGCCCTGTCTGACAGAAACGATTACTTTGTGCGGAACACCATGCGGCTGCATTTGGTGTAACGTCATCGGAAAAGAGAGTGAGCTGCATGTGGTTTTTCTTGTCCTTGCGCTGTCCTGGGACCAGGTTCTGGAACTCCAGCTGGTCTGACTCAGGCAGCATCGCGGAGAAGTTCAGAACATCATGCCAGAGCCCGACTGTGTCTGAAACACAGGCTAACAGAGACGCCTTCCTCCCGGGAGTCAGGAGGAGTAACTTGAGTTCCTTATATGCCCAGGCACAGGCGAGGCCCTGGTACATGCGCAACCGCATCAGCTCTTAGCTGTCCATCCAGGATCAGGCCGCTGGCCTCTCTGACTGGGCCATGGCCAATGTCATGCGCTTATTACAAATGCTGGGGAGTGGTTAGTGCAGTGCGTATATACACCTGACCCTGGAACAACATGGATTTGAACTGCGCAGGTCCATTTTATGTGCCAATTTTTTTCAACTGAGCCACACAGTTCAAACCTGAGCTCAAGGCCAACTGTTGAGGTTGCTGTGAGGAGGTGAGCTGGTATGACCAATGGCAGACTCTTAGGCTTGTGGGGGAGAGAATGGACTGCAGGGTCTATGACACACTGGCTGTGAGGTCTTGGAGCCCCCTTTCTGTGCCTCTATTTCCCCATCTGAGAATACATCAGTTATTTATCACCTCCCATTCTAAGATTTCTAGCCTCTGCCTGAGCCTGGCTGAGGTGTTCTTGCAAGGTCAGATTTTATCATCCCGACTTATGGTATTTATATCTATATTGAAAGCAACTCACCTGGAATAAAGATTAAAACATGAAACACAGAGAAGAGGTCCTGAGACCCCAAACACAGATCTCCAAGAGTACTCCTGAGATTGGGGACTGAGGGGGGGAGGAGGGGAGTGGATTCCTCATGCCCATTAACGAAGGACTGAGGAGAAAAGCGCTTACCAGGAGGTATTTAGGAAATCAAGACTGGAAGGGGTATCGGGAGGCACCCCACTGACCTCTTCTACCCCCGCCCCATCCCCGCTTCCCGGGCCCCCATCACAGGGCTTTCCCACCCTATTGTCTGTATCCATGGGTTATGCACATGTGCATACAAGTTCTTTGGCTGATCTCCTCCCCCACCTTCCCTCTGAGATTCTCCCAACTGAGTCGCCCATGCAGCCAGGATGAGAACACTGGCCTGTGGGGCTCAGTGTGGCCCATCTTTGGGCCCAGGTGTCGGGAGGCAGCAGGGCCTTCCGTCTGGAAAGCTCACCCAGCTTGAGAAGCAGCCCAACCATCAGATAGGGGGCAGGAGAAACAGGGTCGAGCCCTCCAATAAGGGACAAATCAAATCCAGGCGACTTGTCAGCACCATCACCGAGCAAGGGAGAAAGTAGGAACCAGGGCAAAGGCCTAAACCCGCAGACAGAGGGTCCATTGTGTAGGACGGGGCCAGCTACCAGGGGAGCCCCGGACATATGCACGCAGCTGACCTCCGAACCAGCCCCAAGCTGGGCGCCCACCTGCTCGTGAGGGAAGGTCCTAGTGAACTCCCAGGCCCTCGCTTTGTCTCGAGCCCCGGATGTGCTGACACATCAGCCTGAAACTCTTCAGGGCTGAGCCTGCTGAATCTGGTGACAGCCAGAGCATTCCTCTATAATGTGCAAGGCCCATTTAGAGTCCGATGCTCAAAAAGCAAACTTTTTTTTGTTTTTGTTTTTTTTGTTCAAACCTAAAGTGCTAAGAGTCCCCGATGGACAAAAGCGCTATTTATGAGCCTGGCCCCCACCCCCTCTCCTCTTCTGGGCATCGCAAGCCAGCTCAGCGTGTTAGCTGTTTTTGTCTGTTTGTGTTTTGTTCTCATTTTTGAAGCTGGTTCTGGGCTCCAAGAAAAAGACAAGATTGACAAGTCGAAGAGAGAGCAGCCCTGTCCTCTCTGGTCTCGAGGGGCCAGCATCTCCTTGGCGATCAGCCAGCCTCATTTAATGTCTTCCCTAATGATGGGAAAGGGCTGCTCATCAAAACCTGCAGACAAGGGCCCTCAGGAGGCGGGGCCAACCAAGGGGGATTCCAGGGGCTGCACAAAAGGGGCTCCCAGGGGCTCGACCCCAGGGGGCCCACAGCCACAGGGTCAAATCTGCCACCACACTGCACTGCCTCACCTACAGCAGGCAGCGGCCACCAGATGCCAGTGCCTGGGCCTGCAGAGGCAACTGCAGTGAAACTGGGTTTCCCCCCACATGTGGGACAGCAAAGAATGACCAGGGCCCTGGCAACGAAGCTGGGGCAGAAGGGTAGCCAGAGCGATGCGCTCCTTACCAAGCAGACAGATGCCAGGTAAGAGGGGGGCGGGACAGGGAGTTAGAACCTCAGGAGCTGGAGGGTCTAACTTGGCCCCAAAGATCCGAATCACAACCATGAAATGCTTTATCCCTCACCCGCCCCTGAGCGATGGAACCTTGACTTCGTCTGTGCATGTATCTGTGAATACAAGTGGAGGGTCCTGGGTCAAAGGGTATTTTCCTTATATAGTTTCCCATTTCCTACACACGCACACACACACACACACACACACAAACATACACACACTTGTCCCTTCTTGCTTCTTGGGAAGCTGAGGGGATGGGGTGGGCAGCAACCACATACGACCAAAAAGCCACAAGCATGAGCAGGAAAGGCGGCAGAGCGAAGAGGCATGAAGGGCTTAAATGTGTGAAGGCATTTTGGAGCCGCTGTTCCCGTCCAAGACCCAGCAGCTCAGCTTCTCGCTGCACAGGACACGCAACCCCATGGTTTATTGCACTTTCCTGCCACTCGCGGGAAACTCAGGACATCCGGAGCCAAAGCAGGGACTTCTCCCACACGTGGCTCTCTGCCATGCTTTGCACATCTGCAAGTCGGAAGTCAAGGCCATGAATTCCCCACCTCCCCGTCCTCTGTGCTGAGGGGGGTCAATTACCTCATCTCTGTCTTTATCTCCCACCACTCACCACAACCCTCCTCCCAGCCACCAGAGTGATCTTTTCCAAGTACAGACCTTCTTGGGTCATCCCCCTGTGTACAGCACCCCAATATACTTATGAGAACGAGCTTCAACCCAGTTATATCTATGGAGCTACCCCTTTCTATTTAAAAAGCTATGAGACTGCCAGGCCAGCATGGCTCAGTGGTTGAGCATCGACCTATGACCTAGGACAGTGGTTCGCAACCTTCTGGCCCTTTAAATACAGCTCCTCATGTGGTGACCCCCAACCATAAAATTATTTTCGTTGCTACTTCATAACTGTCATGTTGCTACTGCTATGAATCGTCATGTAAATATCTGATATGCAGGATGGTCTTAGGCGACCCCTGGGAAAGGGTCGGTGGTCGACCGCCAAAGGGGTCGCGACCCACAGGTTGAGAACCGCTGCCCTAGGAGGTCATGGTTCCATTCCCGATCAGGGCGCATGTCTGGGTTTTGAGCTCGATTCCCAGTGTGGGGCGTGCAGGAGGCAGCCGATCCATGATTCTCTCTCTCTGCCCCACTCCCTCTCTCTCTCTGAAATCAATAAGACCATATCTTTTTTTAAAAGTTCTGAACAAGAGTCATATGAATATGGCTAGAATCTGATGTTTGTCCTGGGCTCCTTCCTTCCCACCGCCCCGCAGACAGAGCCAGTCCAGCTGTGGCATAGCTGCGTCTCCCCAGGGGGCTGGCAAAGGCTGCAAGCAGATTGGCAGCCAAGTGGCGAAGGGGTCTGGCAGGCCCACTCCAATCCCAACACACCTGACTCATGTCCAGAAGAGAGACAAGCATGAAATTCTGCCCGGAGAGAAATGGGCTGGCCGCAGCTCCCCCTTCTGCTACTCCTGAAGCCCTGGAGATTTCCAGAAGATTCCCAGAGCCACTCTTTCAAGACAACCCACGGTCCATTTAAAGGGCCCTTTTTCTACTCTTTCTTCTTCTCTTCGGTGCAAGTCAACAAACTGGCGTGAGCAAACCTATGCCTATCTTTAATGCACATTTGGGGAGGGTGGCGGGAACAAAAGCACAGATTCTGCATCATTTACTGTTGGGTCCACCCAGATAATTAATATTTTCAGCCTGAAGATATGTTTATATTTTGAAGTTCCAATCCACAGATGCAATGCTCATACTGACTTCCTTGTCAGGAGCACTGGCTGCACGCGCGCACGCACACACACACACACACACTATCCTAGCCGCTTGGCTACACACACACACACACACACAC
>PVJC01048800.1:0-12354 GCA_004026665.1 Murina feae | reverse complement strand
GAGAGGAGGGAGATGTCCCTTAGACCAAATTATGAGAGGGTGAAGGCCAAGCTGAGGGACCCCACAAGTGCACAGTTGGGCTGGGGAGGGATGTAGGGGGTTGGCCAGCCTGGGAGGGACTGTAGGAGGGTTCCAGGGTGTGTCTGGCCCATCTTGTTCAGTCCCGATTGGCCGGACCCCAGCAGCAAGCTAACCTACCGGTCAGAGCATCTGCCCCGTGGTGGTCAGTGCACATCATAGTGATTAGTTGACTGTTCCCTGGTGGTCAATGCACATCACAGCAAGTGGTTGAGTGGCCTTAGCATATCATTAACATATTATGCTTTGATTGGTTGAACGGATATCCGGACTACCAGATACTTAGCATATTAGGCTTTTATTATATAGGATGAGAGTAAATATAGGGCTTTTCACCAAATCAAAGTGTTGTTTGGATACAAAGTGACTGAAATATGCCCTCAGGTTGGCTGCCCTAGGTTTTACAAAGCCAAAGAGAAACTCTTATTTTTTGTTTTGTGAAAGATAAGATTGTTGCATGTCAAGATTTTTTTATTTATTTCAAATGCAGGTTTGCAAACTGTTAAAGAGGTTCACTTGAAATTGTGAGGTACTAGCAATTAAAAAATTTTGGTTACCAACATTATAGGACAAGTCTAAAGCCTGGTTTGAATGATGCTGAAGGACAGCGTACTAAGAAGAGGATCCGTTAAGGTCATACAAATCACTGAGCTACTCTCCAGCTGAGACCACCTTTTTACTCAGTTATAACTGAAAAGGGCCCCGCTCAGCTGATGTGGGGAGAGCTGGCCTGCCCAGGGTAGAGGGTGGTAAGGCTGGCCGAGCAGCAATTGCCATGAATGGCTCCAGTGTCTCTGGCCCTGGTGACCCTGCCACCACTCACAAGGGAAGGGAAAGCTGAATAGCTCAATGTCTCTCCCTCTGCAGGGATCTTGACCTCAGAAGCAGCTTCGAGGGGGGAACTGCCCTAGAGCTTGGGAACTCCCACGGAGAATGACAAAGCAATTCTTCAGGGAGAGTCAAGATTGCATCATCTTAAACAAATGCTTAAGAGGAGATTGGCTCATCATACCTGTTTGCATTCAGGGCGAATGTTTCATTACTAATGCTGAAGTTTGGCCATGGAAAATGGTCTGATGTATCAGCACCACCAAAACAGGCGCCTGTGAGAAGTGGGGCAGGTGGTGATAAAGACCCTGGATTCTGGGTTTTAATTCTGAGACCTCTACTTGTTTGCCGTGTGACTTGGGTAACTCTTTGGTTTCCCCCATGGGCCTTGGTTTCCCACTCTGAAGAGTGGATCTTTGTGGAGCCCGAGTGAGCCAGCTCTTGTGACTCCTATGGAATATGTTCCTGGGAAAGCCGTGTCCAGTCCAGCACACAGCTATGGACAGACACTAGCTGTCAGGCCTGGAGATGATCCTTCCAAGGAATCCCATTTGGGTGCCAAGCAAGTCCACCCATACAGCCACATCTTCCAACATTGGCCACTGGGCTCTGCTCTTGTAAACCTCCTCATGGGTTGCTCCAAGGCCCCCACTTCTATACTCATCCACACCCACTGTGTCTGTTGTGAGCTGCACATGGGTAACTCGCAGAATGACATCTGTCTCAGAACTCTGCTGAGCTCCAGACCCAGACCCAGGAATCACCTGCGTGCTTGGCAAGTCCTCTTGGATGCCTCAAAGGCACTGCACACCAGTAAGTGAATAGCCCACCTCTTGCCTTTCATATCCACATCCAGCCTTCCTCTGGGGCCCCCCAGTGATTACCATAGCCATCCATGAAGATCTAGAAGGTGTCTCCATTTTCCTCTTCCCTATCCAGGTTACCCACAATCCTCGTCAGCTCTGCTTCTTAAATATCTCTTGAATACATCTGCTAATTTCTCCCCATCTTGTTTAAAAGCAAATTCTACCAAGTAAATTGGAAGATCTAATTAGGTTTATTAAGCAACTCATGAACTAGGCAGCATCTCGTCTAGTAAGTAGAAGGGCACTCCGAGGAGTTGTACAAAACAGGTTTTATGGAGAGAAGGGTGGGGCAATGGAGCTGGTAACAAAAGAAAATAAAGGATGGGGTGGGGCGTTGTTTTTTGGGGGAAGGGAACAGGAAGGGTTTTTATGCAGGTTGCTTCTTCTTTCTATGGGGGGATGGAGAAGACTCATGTACTAGACTGCCTCATTAGTGTTGACCAGAACATTCTACAATGGTTGATTAATATTATGTTTTTGGTAGAGGTTGAAACTGGAATTAAATGTAGGTTTGGTATCATGGGCTTTAGCATGAGTGACACCATTTGGAGGCTGTGGTTTTCTCTTTAACCATATCCATATGGATGACCCTTGTCTAATTCTCTTGCTCAGCTATTGCCTTATAACATCTAACATAAAATGTGGCTGGGAAAGTGGTTAACAAACATGCTGATAAATAAATTCAGTAATTTCTCACAATGTTAAGTGCTATGAAGGAAAACACATCAGAGAACTTGGCTAAAGAGAGACCCAAGAGAGTGCTTGGGGAGGGCCTGTCCAAGGAGGTGCTATCTGAGGGTCCTAAGGAAGAGATTTCCAGGGTCCCAGGGTTGGGAGTGACCATAGGCTGGAGATAAGAAGGAGGATGAGGAGATGAGGTGGGAGTCTGCAGAGGCCAACTCCCATGTGGATGTGGAGACCGTGGGGAGGAGCTCAGATTTTACTCCAAATGCAGTGGGAAGCCATGGATGGCATTCCAACAATCCCTCAGCTCCCACACCGATTCCTGCTGCTCCACGTGATTCTGCCTTGAGTAGAATGCTTGGCACATGTAGCAACAATGTCTGTCCATGAAATAAGCAAATGAGGACTCCTGCGATCAAGTTGGTTATTCTCTGTGATCAAGGGTGCCCTCCAGGGCTGGCTGGCCCAGCAATCATGCCACCATCCATGCCGATCCAGACCAGAAACCATCGGACTGCCCTCTGCCCAGCAGTTTGTCCCCAACACCTGTTCACTCTACCACCTAAACATCTCAAATCTGTTCACCTCATTCTTAGATATGCAGTCGCAAGCTACTCTGCTGCCAGTGGCACCAGAGTTGCCACCATCTGTGACCCTTAAATCCAGAGTCTGGCCATTCAGCTGCTTGTATCAGAGACTCATGTCCATCCTTCTGGAAGGTGTGGTTTGCTGTGAACACTCAGGAAACCTGGACCCATGGCCTGTGGCTCTTCATACGCTGGCCAGTCATCTATGGTCTCTGGGTTTGCTTGAGCTTACTTGTCATGATAGTCTCCTTATCACTTTCATGTCGAGGACCAGCAAGCATGGCTTCCATGAGTAAGGATGAGTTGTGGTAACCACGGAGCTGATTACAACAGGCAGAGGGAGCTCAGCCCAGCGAGGTGAGAAGCCAGCTGGGCGGGTGCAGGCCACTCGTTCTGCTCGCTGCGGCCTCCCAGGGCCTGGGCTGCCTGCATAGCTGGGCTGCCGTCGAGGTGCTTCCGACACAGACACTGGGACCGGCCGCGAAGCATCGGTGTGTTGCCTTCATGTCACCGCCACTTGCAGTGGACAGGAAGGGTGTCTTGGAGCCACCAACGTGGGCCCACACAGAGTGCTCTGGGAGGGGACCACTGGAAGCTGCCCTAACCCCGAGACTGCAGGCCTCACGTTGTAACCCAGCCAAGTGGGTAAGGGCCTAAAAAGATGGGCTTGTCTGGACAAATGAGAATTCTCTAAGATACGAGTAGCTGTAATCTTTTTTTGTTTCCAGAGTCTGATACATGCAGAGTGAGGCCACCTAGAATAACCTAGTGCTCTGGGCACAGCCCTGGCCCTGCCTCTTAGCCATCACTCACCCTCTTCGGAGCACGCTGACCTCCCCACCACTCACCCTTCTGCTCTGGGCTGGCACCAATATGCTCTTCTCACTTACTTTCTTCCACATTTTCTAAACTACAACGGTCAACCTTCTGACTCAACTCCAATTCCCTGCATTCTAGCCCACGGCAGCGAATGAGCTCTGGTTAAGGCCGGGCCAAGAGAGAAGTAGCATTTGACCAGCACCTATTCTGGCCCCAGCCCTTTCCTTACAGGTTCCCCCTGACCTTGTGGCCCTCCAGGGGTGCCTCCTATTTATCGACAGGAAGCGGGCTGTCCCCACAGCCCAGGCAGTGTCCCCCAGGTGCCCGTGGAGCCCCCTGCTTCCCAGGGAGAGTTAAGCCAGTGACTTTGTTTACAAAGCATCTTGGCTCTTGTCCTTCTTTTAAGCTTGTAACCCACTGAGATGAGATGGTTCAGTGAAGTTTTCTCTGCAGCTTCACTCTCGCTCATTCTGCTTCCGCCTGGTCCTGCCTGGGCCTTGTGCAGGAGTGTCAGGCTGTATCCTGCTACAATTGGAGAAGTTACCCGCTATCTCCCATCAAACTCCCTGTGGCCGGCCGCTCACGCTCATGCTCATGCTCACGTTTCCATGATACTGCAAACAATACTCACTTCTGTTCTCAGTCGCTAGTCTTTTAAGAAACATTTTCATGCAAATGAGAGCCCATTTTCCCAGTTGGGCAGTTGTGATCTCCCCCGACCCTCCCATCCCAGGTCGCATTCTGCTAGTAGAAGACAGGACTGACCCGCTGTCAGGGGCAGGGGCTCTGCTCTCTAAGCAGCGGCCGCTGGCACACTGTACCCACAGTAGTGGGCAGTGCTCGAGCAGCTGGTGCTTTGGGACGGCCTAGGTGGGAAGCTACCCCTGTCTGCCAGCTGCAGAATGAGATATAAATTGTGGCGTGTTCCCACATGGACCATTTAGCAGCAAAGAGAAAATGTGATCTATAACCGCAGACAGTGCGGTGGACGAGTTTCACAGACGTGATGAGTGAAAGAAGCCAGACACGGAAGGGAACGTCCTGTGGGTTCCATTTATAGGAGGTGCAGAGCAAGGCCGAACTCATCCATGCTGTTAGACTGGGGGTGGGGTGGAGGGGCACTTTTGGGTGCTGGCTATATTCTGTCTTTATTTTTAAAACGTATTTTAAATAATTTTTACTTTCCAATATAAGCCAACATACAATATTCTGTTAGTTTCAGATATACAACATAGTGATTAGACATTTATATACCTTATGATTGATCACCCTAAGATTAGTGCCCACCTGGCACCATACATCATTATTCCAATACTAGAGGCCCGGTGCACAAAATTTGTGCAGGGGTGGTGGGGGGCGGAGAGTGTGTCCCTCAGCCCAGCCTGCATCCTCTCCAATCCAAGACTGCTGGCTCCCAACCACTCGCCTGCCTGCCTGTCTGATTGCCCCTAACTGCTCCCCTGCCAGCCTGATCGATGCCTAACTGCTCCACTGCTGGCCCAATTACCCCCAACTGCCCTCCCCTGCTGGCCTGGTCACCCCCAACTGCCCTCCCCTGCTGGTCTGGTCACCCCTAACTGCCCTCTCATGCTGGCCTGGTTCCCCCCAACTGCCCTCCCTGCTGGTTGTCTTGTGGTGGCCATCTTGTGTCCACATGGAGGTGGCCATCATTGACCACATTGAGAGGGAGCATCTTGTGTGTTGCATATTACTCTTTTATTAGGTAGGAGTATTGACTCTATTCCATATGCTATACTTTGCATCCCTGTGACTAATTTTATAACCGGTAGTTTGTACTGCTTAATCCTTTCACCTTTTTCACCCATCTTCCCAAACTCCCTCCCACCTGCCAATCCACAATTTGTTCTCTGTATCGATGAGTTTGTTTGTTTTGCTTGTTTCTTTTGTGCTTTACAGTCCACATATGTTGAAATTATTTGCAGCATTATTTACAAAGCCAATATATAAGGAATCTTAAGTTGTGCATGTATACAACAGTGTGTGACTTAGCCATAAAACAGAATGAAATCCTGCATCTGCAACAGCATGGGTAGACCCCTATCAGTAGTTCTCAACCTTCTGGCCCTTTAAATTCTCATGTTGTGACCCAACCATAAAATTATTTTTGTTGCTACTTCATAACTGTCATGTTGCTACTGTTATGAATCGTAATGTAAATATCTGATATGCAGGATGATCTTAGGCGACCCCTGTGAAAGCGTCGTTTGACTGCCAAAGGGGTCACAATCCACAGGTTGAGAACCACTGACCTAGAGGGTACTGTGCTGAGTGAAAGGAGTCTGTCCTATGTTTTTAAACTGATTGCTGGTTAAACAGGTGTGTTCAGGGGGTAAAAATTCATTCAGCTGGATACATAACATGGGCATTTCCCTGCATGTGTATTATCTTTAATACCTTTTTAAAAATAGTGACCGATGCACTGACCTGGCTGCTGTGATGATGCAGAGCCACTTCCTAAATAGAGATTCTGAGAGAAATCACAGGCAGCGACCTCTGCCTTATTTTATCTTATTTAAAAAAAAATAACAAAAACCCAACTTTTTAAAATGTTACACTTAGGCATCACACCGTAATCTACATGCTGAACCTGTGAATGTTACCTGACAGGGTTAGTCTTGTTTTCTGAATCAGAAAGAGAGGGCTTTCAGATAATGTGCCTCTCCCCCTTTGAGAAGACACCCTCAACGTAACAAGGTTTCTTAAAGGCTAGTTGAAATCTGGAATTGAAATCATATCAATGAACTTTTCATGCTCTGATCACTTAAAAGCTATACTCTACCTTGTAAAATGGATTTTCTACCCATGTATCATTTTGTAATGTTTTGCATTGTTCATTTAGAAAATATTGGCTTACTGAATTATATAGATTTCCCAGGTGCTGCTATATTTCATTTTACCCCCACAAAAGTCACCGCCCATCTCATCAGCAAAATCTCGAAATACCGAGAGGCTGTCAAGCTTACAGTTAGATTTAAATTTTCAAAAATTCTAATTTTTGCTTGAGAGCTCTCAGCATTAATTGTTCAGAAAATGTCTGCCAGTTCTCCAAGACTGAAACAATCAGTCACTCTTTCGAATGAAAACCCTGCTCCATTGAAAAGGTGGCCCATCCCGAAATCCTGCAAGTGCAAGCGTGTTGCCCCGAGGCCAGACAGAAGTGCTACGCCAGTTTCCCATTTGAGACACAGAACAGTAAATAAAAGAGTCTATGTGAGTTCACATTTAATAACATTAATATTCTTTCTTTGGTTAATAAAATCTACAGGTTTCAGGTGCACAGTTCCTCAACAGATCCTCTTTACACTGTAGTGTATTCACCTCCTCCAGTCAAGTCTCCCTCCACCATTTATGCCCCTTTGCCCTCTCCCCGGACCCCCAGCAATTCCCATACTGTTGTCCATGTCCGTAAGTTTTTTTTCTTTTTTTCCTCCATCCCTCCACCCCCTTTAGTCTTTAATTGAGCCAATCTTAGAAACGTAAAAGAGAATTCTATTTGCTTGCTGGGTTGCAACATAGCAAGGCCTCGCTCAGGCTGCTTTTTCTTGTGACTAGATTTTAAATCCTAGAAATGCGTTTGATTTTACTGGGGGAACGAGAGAAGAATGATGGGACCCTGCAGTGAAGTCTCCTTCAGATATGCATAATAACTCTTGAGAAAACATGCCGGCTCCTTCAGGAATGGAGGCGGGTCTTCAGTGTCCTCCAGGCATTGCCTGTCAGCCACAGCGTGGAGGAAAGACCAGCTGACCCTCACCAACACCCCTGAGCCCCCAAACTGACTCCAACTGTCACGTGGGGCTCCGAAATGCAATTCCATTCTCTGGGCCAGGTGGTAGTACTTTTTAGGTGACTGAATGAAAAGTCAAACCCTCAACTTTGTGGCTTTAAAATAAAGTTTTACTGAAATGTAACCTTAATTTAGGACATATAGGATGAGTCAATGTAATGGTTACTATCAAGGTACTTGAATTTCACTTTAACTCTAGTATTGATGTCATTTGACTTAACTGCTATATTCTAATGTGCCTGCATAATTTTCTTCAACACATTAAAAGTCACAGAAATGAGACATTTCCTCCTCAGAACCCACCCTTTAAGCTGCAGAGCATAGGTCGTACTCACAGGAGGGGACTTGTAAGAGGCAAATCCAGTTCACCTTTTGTTGAGTTTAAGTCTCTGAGCTCATGGGCCCCGGCTAAGACCTTTCTTCAACATAAACTGCGTCTCGAACATCTTTTTACATGTCTGTTGCCATTTGTGTGTCCTCTTTGAACAAGTGTCTGCTAAGGTCCTTTGCCTATTTTTTTATAGGGTTCTTGGTGTTTTTTGTTTTTTTTTTTAAAATATATTTTTATTGATTTCAGAGAGGATGGGAGGGGGAGAGAGCGATAGAAACATCAATGATGAGAGAGAATCATTGATTGTCTGCCTCCTGGATGGCCCCTACTGGGGATCGAGCCCACAACCTGAGCATATGCCCTGGACCAGAATCAAACTCAGGACTTTTCAGTCTGCAGGTCGATGCTCTATCCACTGAGCCAAACCAGCTAGGGTGTAGGGTATCTGGTGTTGAGTTGTATAAGTTCTTTATATATTTTATATATAAAGATTAATATTTATCTAATTCATCGTTGGGAAATATGTTCTTGCTCAAAGTCACTGGTCATCAGAGAGATGCAAATGAAAACAACAATGAGATCCCACCTCACACCTGTCAGAATGGCTATCATCAACAAATCAACAAATGACAAGTGCTGGTGAGGATGTGGGGGAAAAAGGAACCCTCATGCACTGCTGGTGGGAATGTAGACTGGTGCAGCCACTATGGAAGACAGTATGGTGTTTCCTCAAAAAACTAAAAATGGAACTGCCATTTGACCCAGTGATCCCACTTCTAGGAATATATCCTAGGAAATCAGAAGCACCAATGAGAAAGGACATATGTACCCCTATGTTCATAGCAGCACTATTTACAATAGCTAAGATCTGGAAATAGGCCAAGTGCCCGTCAGCAGATGAGTGGATAAAGAAGCTGTGGTACATCTATACCATGGAATACAAGGCAGCAGTACAAAAGGAGCTCTTACCGTTTGCGACAGCATGGAGGGATCTAGAGTGTTATGCTAAGTGAAATAAGCCAGTCAGGGAAAGACAGGTATCACATGATCTCACTCATACGTGGAATCTAATGAATAAAACAAATTGACAAACAAAATGGGACCAGAGGCGTGGACATGTGGAACAGACTGATGAGTCTCAGAGGGAAGGTGGTGGGGAGGACGAGAAGAGATTAACCAAAGAACATGTATGAACATGTGCATAATCCATGGACACTGACAATAGTGTGGTGAAGGCTGGGGGGTGGGGGAGAGGATGGCTGGAGGAGGAAAACAGGAGATAAGGGGACGGGGGCGGCATTTGCAATAGACTCAATTTAAAAAGTAAATAAAATAAACGGTGTCTTTTTCTTTGGTGTCATGTTAGCCTCTCAGAATGAAGCCCTGACAATGCCATCACACACTTGCCTGAGGAAGCCCATGTCCATCACAGGCTGTCTTTCAGAAGCATGTATTGGATAAGTGGCCGCTGAAGTGTCTGCTGTGAACTGCAGGGCTTGCTGATGAAGAAAGAAAGGAAAATGGAAGTTGACAACTTAGGTCACCATGGTGACCAACCTGGAGATGTCATCATTGGCATGAGGCCCAAGGGCAGAGAAACAGAAAATATGGGCAAAACAAACGGCTGAACCTCACACAGCAGCAGCCTGGGCATGGATGGCTACTCCCAGAGACCTGGCCTCACTCTTTTCAACACTTGGGCCAGGACTTCTCCAGACACAGATTACCCTGTGTCTTATTTCAAGATTTGCCTTCTCTTAAAAAGGGCAACATAAATTCCTAGGTAAGCCTCAGTGCCTTAGCAGACTTTCCCACCAGTTTGAGAGGAAATGACCATTGGTATCTGGAAAAAAGACTGAACGAGCCCTGGCTGGTGTGATCAGTGGTTAGAGCATCGGCCCAAGCACTGAAGGGTCTCAGGTTTGATTGCTGGTCAAAGGCACATACCTGGGTTTCAGGTTGGCTCATAGCCCTGATCAAGATGTGACCCAGATGTGTGGGAGGCAATGAATGGATGCTTCTCTCTCACATCAATGTTTCTCTCTCTCCCTCCCCCTCCATTCCACTCTCTCTGAAAATCAGTAGGGGGAAAATATCCTCTTGTGAGGATTAATAACAACAACAAAAAGACTCTGAATGAACTGGTATAACCATTGCACATGGGCCTGGAAGGAACTGATGGCTCAGGGCTGAGGGTTCAGATTGAGAAGATCTAGTTTCTATCTTTGCTGTGTTATTCTATTAAGAGTGGATTTACTGTTAGTCACTGTGGGCTGGGCCTGTGGGCAATGTTGGCTGGGTGGGCACTGGGGGTGGCATATGCAGGCTTCTGACAGTGCATGTTTGGGACCTATGACAGAGGGGACCCATGCCATATCAAGGGAGCCTGAGTTCATTCCAATGGTGAGTGCCACAGGCTGGCTCATGAGCTATAGACGAGGCCAGCCACAGGCTTGGACCTGGACTGGGTGAGACCAGGATCTCTGTGATTGTTTCACAAGGGAGTAATTTGTTAGAGATAAGAGGCCCTGTTTGGAAGCATGGGGTATAGGCAGGAAGCTCTAGAAGGGCAGGAATCCAGGGGCACTAGTATAATCGTGTACGCAAATGGCCACAGTGTAAGAGGTGGCTCTTCACCCTGCTGCACGCTGGAGCCCACTAGTATGTAAATGAGCAGCCTGCAGAACCAGTGGTACAGAAGCATTGCTACATCCATGGAGTCTGTGGACCAGAACGTGGGTGCAGCTCAGCTGGTGGTTCTTTGCTGCTGTGGCGGTTCCTCAGTGATATTCAGGTGGTGGAGGGTCCAAGGTGGCTTTCCTACCTGTGTGGTGTCCTGCTGCGGTGACCTGGCATGTGGCCTCTCAACACAGCAGTCCCAGGGTCATTCACTGCTTCGGACTCCCAAGCAAAACTGGTGGGCATGCAGGGCCATGTGACCTACCCTCAGAGGTGACACAGCCATATCTTTGCCATGCTCTAGGGAGCACACAAGCCCACCCGGATGAAAGGGGGGTTAGAGCCCTTCTCTACAGGAGGACATGGTGAGGACACATCTAGGAAAGCATAAGGGTGGGAAGCAGTGCGACATCATCTTTAGAAACACAGTCAGCGATACTGGGAAGCTTCTGAAACAGTGTCTAGATCTTGTTCCACTTGGTGCAGGGCAATGATTCCCGATCTGGGAGCCATCTGCAGGGTCACCAGCCAAGTTCCAAAACCATTGCAGAGTAAGGCACAGGAAAGTAGTAACACACACACATGCACACACCACACAGATCGTGTGCAAACACACACACACTCACACCACACCACACCATACATGTATCACACAACACTACGTACACATGCACACACACATAAACAGGCACAAACAAGACATGCACAAACTACATACACCTACACACATCACATACACATGCACTTGAACATACATGCACACCCTCCCACACTCACACACACTTGCCACACACTCACACCATGCACATGTGCACACATGCACACACACCACACATACACAAGCACACGCACAAGCACTCCACACCCCCCACACATGAAATGCACACACATATACATACATGCACACCAGCACTCACACACCACACACACATGCACATACCCACAAACTCCACATACACATGACACACATGCACATACACACACCACATAATGCACATGTGCACACACTCAAACAAACAGACATACAACACACATACGTGACACACAGCTTGTACACACATGTACATGTGTCATAACACACAAACACTACACACATCACACACATGACACACATGAACACACACAAACACACACCACACATGCACACTAAATGACAAACACCACATATACACATGCATGTCACACATGCATACCCCCATTCACACACACTCACACATGCACACACCACATACACATGAAGACACACATGCACACACAACACATACACACACCCCACGGGCACTCAAACATCACATGCATACAGACATGCACACAGACCATGTACACACCACATACACATGCATACACATACACACCATATACACACATGCACATAAATGCATAAAAGCACTCACACACCACACACACACAGATGCATACTCACATAAAAATTACATACACACATGCACACACACAAACACACACACCATATATACATGTACATGATGCACACACACCACACATGCATGCACTCATCACACATACAAGCCACACAATGCACACACCACATACACGTGATGCCACACATGTGCATCCCACACACTCAAAATCACATACATACACACACATCACACAGAGCATGCACACACCACATACGCAAACACATGCACACCATATACACAAATGCACATATAC
>PVJC01048799.1:0-12407 GCA_004026665.1 Murina feae | reverse complement strand
TGCGCGCACCTCCGTACCTCTGTACTTTGCTTCCGCTGCTGCTCTGAGTCTCAGACTCTTCTCTGGTTGTAGGATTTTCACTCAGCCAGCCGTCCTGTGGGTGCGTGTGGTGTCCGTGTGTTCTTTTCGTGGTTTTTCTGAAATAGTTGTTCACAGCTGCATATGCGGTGTCTACCCTATGCCGCCATCTTGTTTCTCTTCGACATCTGGGATTTTTTGAGTTCTACTATCTATCTCTTACAGTTTTTTATTTTGTTTTGTCTCATTCTGGGCTATCAGCTGGCATATGCAGCTGTCATCAGGATTGCTGGTCTACAGAACCCCTACAGACATACTCTAGTAGGTTGTTTCAAACCACTGTTCGGCTTTATCTCTCCACGTCAACACGGCCCTCATCGCGCCTTCCCTCACGCCTCGGGCCCCTCCTCCCCGCCTCAGCAACTCGTCCCTCCGAAAGTACCATCATTTTACATCTTTACATATTTGGTGCTCCCTATAAGCTACTTTATTTGCTTTTTTAACAATCCCATAGGATTAGATGGGCAGATGTCTTCATTTTACAAATGAGGAAGCTGAAGTTTAGCATAGGTGAGACAAAACTACTAAAATCAGGTCTTCTTGCTCTTAGTTCATTGGTCTTTCCCCCTATTACACTGCTGGTTGTCTACACTTCTCTTGCTGGCCCCTTTGAATATATAAAAAGAAAATCAACACTAACTAGCCAGGAAAGCTAAAACAGGACTGAGTTTTTATTCCTAGAAATATATTACAATAAAGAGAGAAAAACAACAATATAGTCCAATTCCCTGCTATTACACAGGTATAATTGAAAATATTTGTATCTCTATAATTTATATACATTTCCTATGTAATCATAATTTGAAGAACAGATGCTGCTCTGGGATAAATTTTCACTTTTACCTAGGAAATCTTATTTTTCAGAAATCTTGATCTCTAAGCAACTGGTGAAAATACGGCAAACAATTTGAACTTTCTTTTCTGAAGAATAATATTCTACAAATAATACTAATATTCAACATATTAGTTCTATTAAGTGCCCTGTAATTTCACTTTGTAAAAATTCCTCATTAGATAGATGGTTTACTCATCATCGTTTGAGATAATTAAATATGAAGGTTGAAGAGATATGGAATTTGATGATGGTGGTTATTGAAAGTTCTTTTAGGTTATAATAGGAAATATTTTGGCAGTAATAATTAAATTTACTTTTCAAATCAGTCTTAAGAATGCCTTTTATGCTACTAGAAGCCAAAAATGCCAGATAAATATAAGAGATTCTGTAAACACATTCTTTAGAAACAAAGAGTACTTCAGCGAAATGAAAATTCTTATTCCTGTCAAGTGGCTAAGAAAAGAACTTTTATAAATGTGCACTTATCAATTTAAAGGAGTTACTCCATACAGTGGCAGAAGTTTAGGAGGAAAGGACAGCTCACTACACCCCCTTGTGGCCACATCCAAATGTTTGTAAACAGCTCCAAAGTTTTTGGATAGAGGTGGAGATTTAGATTTCAGAAGGGCCAATAGCAAAAGATGTTCAGTTTGGTGTGATCATTAAAACCAGTTTTTAATACATGGAGAACTCTACTTTTGTAAATCAAACAAAATTTGTGCAGTAACAGGGGTGTCCCTCAGCCCAGCCTGTGCCCTCTCATAGTCTGGAAGCCGTCGGGAGATATTTGACTGATGCAACAGGAGAGGCTTTCACCACCACTGCTGCACTCACCAGCTGTGAGCCCAGCTTCTGGCTGAGTGGCACTCCCCCTGTGGGAGCACAATGACAACCAGGGGGCAGCTCCTGCATTAAGCATCTGCCCCTTGGTGATCAATGTGTGTCACAGCAACCAGTCATTCCACCGTTTAGTCAATTTGCATATTAGCCTTTTATTATATAGGACATACACTCCTATTTACAATGGACTTTTCTTCTTTCTAAAAATATGAAAGTACAACAAAATACCACTACACACTGATTAGTATGTCCACTATCCAAAAAAGAGAAAATAACAAGTACTGTTGAGAATATGAAGAAATTGAAACCTTTGTGCACTACTGGTGGTAGTGTAAAATGGTCCAGTATGGTGGGTACTCAAATCATTTTTTTAAAAAAGAAAGAATTACCATATGACCCATAATTCTGGGTATATACCCAATTAAAATCAAGGTTATAGAAATTTGTACAACCATGTTCATAGCAACATTATTCACAATAGCCAAAAGGTAGCAGCAACACACAAGTCCATTAACAGGTGAACGGCTAAACAAAATGTGGCATATGCTTTCAATAGAATATTATTCAGTCTTAAAAAGGAAAGAATTCTGACATATGCAACAACATGAATGAACCTTATGCTAAGTCAAATAAGCCAGTCACAAAAGGACAAGTATTGTATGAGTCTACTTAAATGAGGTACCTATAGTAATCAAATTCTCAGAGATGAAAATAGAATGTTGGTTGCCAAAAGTTGGGTTAAGAAGAGGTACAGGAATGATTATTTAATGTGTATAGAGTTTCAGTTTTAGAAGTAAAATATTCTCTAGGTTAATATATTCTTTAACTAGTACGTGTACTGAGGGAGAAGTACATTTGTCTTCCTTTCATAGCCAAAAGATGGACAATATAGTGCATTTATTGTCATTATATTTAAATCCATGAACAAATTATTTTATCAAATAGGCTGGAATTAAATGAAATCATATCTCAAAAGTAAAAAATAAACAAAGATAAAGAAAACTGGATGAGGTATCAGAGACAGATCTGAAGGAAAGATTTTTTATAAATTGAATTAGTAACAATACTATAGTGAAACTATATCTTACACAAAGATATGCCCTGATTCATTTCTAATAAAACTATCATTTCTAGTAGATATGTCAACATTATTTTATTCTCATTTATTCATTCCACAAACATTTACTGAGCACTAACTACATGCTAATTGCTGTGGATACTGAGATAAAAAACACAGTTACTGTCCTCATATTTTGAAAGGTGAAGAACTTGGCTGTTGTGAATAGTGAAGCAATGAACATGAGTGTATAAATTTCTCAAGACCCGGCTTTTAATTCTTTTTTGTAAATACCAAGAAATGGAATTGCTGGATCATATAGTAATTCTATTGCTAATTTTCTGAAGACTCGCCATTCTGTAACCATTTCACATTCCTATCAATAGTGCACAAGGGCTTAAATTCTTCGCATCCTCAACAACACTTACTATTTTGTTTGTTTTTTGGTGGTGGACATGCTAATGATGTGAGGTGGTATCTTGTAGTTTTGATTTGCATAATGATTAGTGATGTTGAACACCTTTTCATGTGCTTATTGGCCATCTGTTTACCTTTTTTGAAGCAATGTCTGTTCAAGTTCCGTGATGATTTTTTAAAAATATTTTTTTTATTGATTTTAGAGAGGAAGGGAGAAGAGATAGATGAGAATCACTGATCAGCTGCCTTCTGCACATCCGCTACTGGAGATTAAGCCTGCAATCTGGATATGTGCTCTGACTGGGAATCGAGCTGTGACCTCCTGGTTCATAGGTGTACGCTCAACCATGAGCCACACCGGGTGGGCTCTTTGCTTATTTTTAAATTGAGGTTGTGTTATGGTTAATTTTATGGTTGACTGGGCTTAAGGATGCCCAGATATTTGGTTAAACATTATGTCTCTGAGGGGGATTTTGGATAAGATTAATATTTGAAACAGTAGATTGGGTAAAACAGATTACCCTTTCCACTGTGGGTAGGTAAGAAAGAATTCACTCTCTCTGCCTGATTATTTTTGAGCTAGGGCATTTGTCTTCTCCTGAATTCAGACTTAGACTGGAAGTTTCACCATCAGCTCTCCTGAGTCTCCAACTAGCAAACCTTGAGACTTCTCAGCTTCCATAATCTGTGAGAATTCCTTAAAACAAATCTATCTATATATTTCTTATTGATTCTGTTTCTCTGGGATACCCTGACTAAGTCAATACAGATTTTGGTACTGAGAAGTAGGGTGCTACTATAATGAATATCTGAGAATGTGGAGGGGCTTTGGAACTGGATAATGGGGTAGAGGCCAGAAAAGTTTTGAAATGTGTGCTAGAAAAAGATGAGATTGCCATGAAGGGAGTGTTAAAAGGCAATTCTGATGAGAACTCAGAAAGAAAAGAGGAAACTCCAAGTTCTTAGAGTACATAATAATCATGAATAGAATGTTGGCAGAAATATGGACAGTGAAAGTCATTCTGATGAGGTCTCATACAGAAATGAGGAATATGTTACAGGCAGGGAGGAAAGGCAATCCTTGTTATAAAGCACAAAGAACTTGGCTGAGTAGTGTTTGTGTTCTAATATTTTTGTGGAAAGTATAGTTTGTGAGAGATGAAACTGGATATTCAGCTCAGGAAATTTCTAAGCAAAGTGTTGAAGGAGCAGCCTAGTTTCTTCTTCCTCATAGTAAAGTTTAAGAGAGAAATGAATTGAAGGAGGAATTGTGAAGCAAAAAAGAACTTAAGGATTTGGCAAATTTTCAGCTTGTCCATATTACAAAACAATAGAGCACGTTCTGAAGTGAACACAAAGTGTATGGTAGCCAACTATTTATAAGGAGATTAATTTGGGTGTGAACCAGTTGGCCATCTAAACAGAAGCCAGGATTGGGATTATTCCAGCAGAAATACTGCCAGCTGAGACTGAAGAAAATAAAGAAAATGATTCAAAATGAAGGAAGTATGAACATGCATTACTCTTCAAGAAAAAGGAAGAAGGACCCCAAAGGCAATTTCAGAGATCATCAGGGCTGCTACTCTCACCACAGGACTGGAGTTCAAGGGACAAGGTTGCCTCTACCTTGGTTTCAAAGGGCAGTACCACCACCCAGAAGAATGTCATGTAGGTCAGCTCTAAAAGAACACAGCATGCGTAGCACTTCAAGGAAGCCAAAGGTGCAAGATTGCCCCATGGGGATGATACCACCACTCCAGTAACCCCTGAAAAAAATCACTGCCCCAGTAGGTCCAGAAGGCAAAGTACCAAACCAAAGAGGATTATTCTTGAGCCTTAAGATTTAATGGAATTTGCCTCTCTAAATTTTGGACTTATTTGGGGCCTGTTAGCTTTTCTTTTTACCTATTTCTCCCTTTTGGTATGGTAATGTGTATTCGATGGCTGTCCTACCATTGTATTTTGAAGTACATAATTTACCTGATTTCACAGGTTCATAGATGGAAAGGAATTTTTCCCCAAGTCTCACCCATGTCTGATGAGACTTTGGACTTTGAGATTTAGAGTGATGCTAGAATGAGTTAATACTTTTGGGACTGTTGGGATGTGAGGACATATATGGGGGGGCAGGGGTAGAATGTTATGGGCTGAATGTATCCCCCCAGTTCCATACATTGAAGCCCTAACCCTCAATGTGATGGTATTTAAAGATTGGAGCCTTTGAGAGGTAAGTAAGGTTAAATGATGCCATGAAAGTAGGGCCCCCATAACAGGGTTAGTCGCCATATAGAAAGAGGAAGAGATAAGAGCACCCTCTCACAGCCATGGGAGGACACAGCAACAAGACAGCTGTCTGCAAGACAGGAAGAGGGCTCTCACCAGGAACTGAATCTGCCGACACAATGATTTTAGACTTCCCAGCCCCCAGAACAATGAAAAATAAATGCCTGCTGTTTAAGTCACTAGATGTATGTTATTTTGTTATAAGAGCCCAAGCTAAGATAGGTTGTTTAGATCTTTTGTTGTTGAGTTGTAAGAGTTCTTTATATATTCTGGACTTTAGCCCTGTACATGATTTTCAAGTATTTTTCTCATATTTTCTGGGTTGTCTTTTCATTGTTTTTTAAAGGCATCATGATTAGGTCTAATCATATTAAAGTACTTTTAACTTATGACTTTTCCAATAAATGGCATTTGATTAAAATAAGAGATCATTAATGCAACATCTTTATTACCTGGAACCGGAATTAGTTTAATGATGTTACTTACTCTTCAATTCCCTACTATAAGCCACAATTGAACCCACAAATTGACAAGATGAGTTTAGGTATGCTCGATCAAGAGATGCTAATTCAATGCTTGTTTATTCTGTAGTAAGTGATGGAGAATGGCAGAGTAGTAGCCAAGAATACTAGTACAAAAATCAACCTCTTACATACCATCTAGCTACAAGGGGCATTCATTTGACACTCATGAGAAGTTTCTTTGCTTTAAACCAAACTAAAGCAATTAGAGTTAGAAATAGCCTGGGAAACACACAATGCAAGAAATTAAAACAGGAAAGTAAATTTTGATTTTTATAATGGGTGCTACTAATTTTTCTTTGTTTCTCATAATTCTTTTCTTGTGACTAGAAGAAGCCTATAAATACCCTCTGCTAGTCATATTAATGATTTACTAGCAACAATTTTTTAAACAGGGTCTTTGTGGTTCTAAATGGCTTGACAATTCAGGGCTGTGAATAGAATAGACTTCACTGCTTCATCATTATGTAATTTTTTGGAACAACAATTATCTTCATAGATACCAAGCCAATATGTAAAGCTTAATATCAACCCAGAGATCTTTAAATTTGGAATTCTTTTTCATTCTAATGGAAATAAGATTATGATGCCTCTGGTAAGCATTTCAGCTAAAACTTCTTCTGGTTTCTATCTTTTAACCCTATGTAAAAGGAAGACACTTCACTATCAGATATTCCCTAAGAGCCATTAAGCTTAAAGCCAAAATTTTTGTGATAACCAAGACAGGAAAAATATTGCCAATAACCTTAGTTACTAAGGCAAAGGAACTTTTTATATTAGGTTTATAAGAGTGAGGTATATATCAACAAACATCTGGTAGTTCATCTTTAAGAAAGCATTTTCTTTAGCCAGCTTCTCCACAATGAGTATGCTTGTTGTACCCTTTCCCTGTATCAACGAGAATGGCTCATGTGATTGAGTTAAGAAGACACGAGTTTGGTAACATTTAAATGACCATGTAGAATTTGCGAGGACTCTCTCTCCTTGTAGGAGGGAGTTGATTTTAAAAAAACACTTAAAGGAGGTAATATAAATGTTGTTATATACTTCTTGGATGTCTCATAACTTTTTTCTTTTACTGGTACCCTTATAACAATATGCCCACGATTCCGAGTGAGCGAGTGTCACTGTATTTGAAAGTACTGGGGATGTTACTCAGTATAGTCGGTATTTAGAAAGTGAAACATTAACCAGTCTGTAGGAAATGAAAAATATCAAAATGGATGACAAACGTAAGTATAAAGCTGAAGGCTGAAATGTTCTTTAGTTGATATTTTCTTAAAAGGTAAGGAAAGTTTGCTTTTTTATTACTCAAGATAGTTCTGAAGACTTGGGCAAAAACTTGACCAACAGTGGCCTTTCTGCATTTTTAAAAAAGCAATCTATCATTTTATTTTTTTATTGAGGCATAATTAACATACAAAAATTACATTAGTCTCAAGTGTACAACATAACACAATCTACCATTTTAAATCTGAATCAGTAACTAAACTGTTAAAGCACTCCTATTTTGAGAGACCAATTAAGCATTTTGGAAAACCAGGATAAGCTAATATGAAAAGATTAAAGAAAAATTAGAGAAAGAACATTAATTACAGCAATGCTACAGGATATGGCCATAGATGTGAAATAAATCAGGCAAAGACAAATACCATATGATTTCACTTATATGAAATCTAAAGGACTAAATAAATGAAATAGAAATAGACTCACAGATACAGAGAACAGACTGACAGATGACAGAGGTGAGATGGGTTGGGGGGCTGGGTGAAAAGGTGATGAGATGAAGAAGTACAAATTGGTAATTACAGAACAGTCACAGAGATGTAAATTACAGGATAGGGAATATAGTCAGTATAATAACTATGTATGAGGCCAGGTAGGTATTTGAAATATGGGGGGACCATTCTGTAAAGCACATGATTGTCTAACTACTATGTTATACATCTAAAACTAATACAGGATAACATTAAATGTAAACTGTAATAGACAAACAATAACAAAAAGAAAAGATATAGGATATAGTGAATAAACATACCTCCTGGGCTGTGACCGGCATTCCTCCTCCCCACTGTCTGCCTCCTGTGTAGACAGGAAAACGAGAAAAATAATTTACAACCTGAGGTCTCATATCACAATATCAACAACGAAATTTTACTAAGCTTTACATGTAGGAACACCTTTTTCATGCTGTGTACTTGAACTAAATTCTCTATAAAAAATGACTTTAACCCAGGAGGTTGATACATATTAATAGATGTTATTTCTGAAGGCAACTTCAAAAATAGTCTACAAATTTCATTGATAACAAAGTACTGATAAGTGAAGAATTACCTCTAAAAACCAACTCAAGATGTTATATTATTATTACATAAATTTTTATGCTACTTTAAATTCAAAATGACCTATTAATGATTCTGATCCCCAAAGAACAACCTAAACAATGAGCATCACTTCACAAAGTACTCATTATCAAATCACCATTACCATCAACATAATGGCTACTACTTACTGAGTATTTATAACCGTCAGGCATCTTGTTCAACACTTTGTCCTACTTACTTCTTATAAACTCAAAAGGTTGATGGTCCATATTTTCACTGATTCTAACATATAAACGTAGGATAAATCAATGTGATTTTAAAAAATCACTGAATCATAGTTTTCCTGCAATATTTATTTTTTTCTTAGTGGCACATAAAATAATTGAGTGTGTACAACCTATGTGTGGGAACCATGCCAGAGTTGCTGGATACTTAAGGCCAATTAGAGAGAGAAGGCTTTGTTGTTAGTACACTGGATGGTCAAGGCCACTCTGAACATGGGAATCTTAGTCAGAATGTTCAAGGCTAAGATGCCATACACAGATGTAAGGATAGCAATCTCACGGTACAATGCGCACACATACCTTTCTGTAGCCAAAATGATTGATGTAATTATTGGCAAGACGCCTCTTTTGTCTAAATAATATTAAAGTAGGTTACTGACCAACCAGTGTGCTGGGGAGAAAAGGCAAGCACAGAGGATTCAGCTACAATATAAGGCTGGTGCTGCTGCAATATGAAGGGGGAAAAGGCTGGGAGAGGTGAGAGAGGCTACTGAGGGTATAGCTCTAAGGGAGAGCTTAGGTGCCACTGCTATGTGAGGCAGAAGGTCCAGAGGTAGTGTGCAGCTGCTCAGATAATAGCTGTGGGTACAGAGGCTACTGCCTCTTTGTAGGAAGGATGTATTGTTTATCATCTGGTGTGTGGCTACCTATATGGGACTTTGCTGTGAAGAACTGTTTTATCTAATGGTTTATGGCCACTGGCTCCTAAAATATTCATTCTTATACACCTACAACTTCTCATGGCTTCTCCATCTACCACCCAGGGTCCCAAAAAGGTCCAGCCCCTGGCAGAGGGGCTTAGATCCAACAGCTAGTGTGGTAAGCAGGGCTCAAGAAGGAACTTGCCCTGACATTCGGTGTAATCATTAGCAGGATTCAGAAGTATATGTGGATTCAGAGCAACTGTGCTCTTGCTGTGCTCTGGTGCTCTCACACTATGGCAATTTAAACTTAATGAAGTATGAATATTTTACAGATAAAGAAACTGAATTTCACAGAGGAAAGAAATAAATTCCCCTAGGAAACTCATATGGTGAAGCCAGAAGTAAAACTGATAAAGTACTGCCTTCTAACATATTGAAAAACATACCATTTATCTCTCCTTAGCCTAGGTTAGAAACTATTATATGTTAAGATATTACACAGATCTTCTTGGAGAAAGAATACTGATAGGAAGAAAAGTGAAAAAAGTTAAGAGAATTAATGATACTGTGGTGCTAACATTTTCTTCCTGAGATTTTATATTTGCCTCTGATCACCCTTGCCCTATTTGTATATGGTGTGAGGTAGGGGTTGAGGTTCTTTTTTTTTCTTCACATATGGATATCCAGTTTTTAAGCATCACTTTTTGAAGACTTTCCTTTCCCCATTGGATTACTTGTCTCTTTTGTAAAAAATCAAATGACAATGTAAGTGAGGTCTACTTCTAGTTATTTATTCTGTTCCATTGACCTATTTGTCAATCTTTATGTCAATATCACACCATCTTGATTACTGTAGTTTCTAGTAAGTTTTTAAGGAAATATGAATTCTCTAACTTGATTCTTCTTTTTCAAGATTGCTTTATCTTCTAGTAAGTCAAGTTGTCTTGAAATCTATTTTATCTGGTATTAATATAACCACTTCGGACTTATACTCACTGTTTGCAAGGTATATTTTTAAATTTCTTTATATTTTATTTTTTAAAATATATTTTATTGATTTTTTACAGAGAGGAAGGGAGAGGGATAGAGAGTTAGAGACATCGATGAGAGAGAAACATCGATCAGCTGCCTCCTGCACACCTCCCACTGGGGATGTGCCTGCAACTAAGGTACATGCCCTCTATCAGAATCGAACCTGGGACCCTTCAGTCCGCAGGCCGATGCTCTATCCACTGAGCCAAACCGATTAAGGCAAATCTCTTTATATTTTAAAGAATGTCTTTCATAGACAGAATATAGTTAGCTCTTACTTTATTTTATCCATTCTGACAATCTCTGCCTTTTAATTATAGTGTCTGGTGCATTAATATTTAATGTAATTATTGATATAGATTTGAGTCTTCCATGTTATTTATTGTCTGTTTATCCTCAATATGTTTACTCTTCTATTCCTTCATTTCTGCCTTCTTTTGTATTATTTGAATATTTTTATTTTTTTAAATATGTCTTTATTGATTTTGTTAGAGAAAGAGGAAAGGAGAGGGGGAGAGAGAGTGAGACAGAGAAACATTGTGTGAGTGAGACATATCAATT
This sequence comes from Murina feae, assembly GCA_004026665.1. Taxonomy (NCBI): domain Eukaryota; kingdom Metazoa; phylum Chordata; class Mammalia; order Chiroptera; family Vespertilionidae; genus Murina; species Murina feae. The sequence goes on along the minus strand of PVJC01048799.1, from coordinate 1,531 downwards.
GGTTGCCTCCCATATGCACCCAGACTGGGAATTGAACCTGGGTATGTGCCCCGACTGGCAATCAAACTGGCAACCTTATGGTGCATGGGATGATACTCTACCAAGTAAGCCATGCTGGCCAGGGATGAATATTTTTTAGAGTTCATTTTAATTTACCTATTGGTTCTACCTCTTTACATTATTTTTCAAAAACATATCTAAACTAATAAAAGCGATATAGTAAAATTAACCGTTTCTTCGGGTCGGGGTAAGCCACGTCCACCAGCCAATCAGAGCGACTGTATGCAAATTAGCCCAGCCAACATGGTGGCCGCCACTCACGGACCTGAGTAAACGTTTAGGCAGCGTCCGTTGCAGCAGGAGCGAAAGCGAAACTGTTTTCGGCCCTTGGCGGGCAGGCTCCGAAACATGTTTGCAATAATGTAACAATCATAGAATCCTCGGGAGCTGAAGGAAAGAGCAGGCCTAAGAGTAACATTGTGTCAATATAGACATCTCGAGGTGAAGCAGAGAGGAGGTTTCGTTACCTCAGCCCACCTCAGCTTAAAGGAACAGCATCAATTATAGAAGATAAACAAACCCCAGAAACCTGCGTCCAGCCAGCCTTGCTGGGACATTGGGTCAATGGGAGTTGTGGGCAGCCTTATAGCCTGAAAGCGCCAATCAGCCCGTCACCCATGCTGGCCACAACCCAATGGGGTGAGGGACGTTCCTGGGGGACTTGGCCAGCCTGCACAGCCATCAGCCCCTCACCCAGGCTGGTCAGGCACGCCAGCAGGTAGACATCCCCAGAGGGGTTCCAGACTGTGAGAGGGCACAGGCTGGGCTGAGGGACCTCCTGAGTGCACAGAGCAGCTACAGGGCGGAACAGTGCAGGACCCAGGACCGGTGAGTGGGAAAGAGTCGGCAGGGTTGGTGGCCTGCTTGGCGGCTGCCCAGGCCCTTTGCAGGGCACCGGGGAGTGGGAAAGCAAGGCAGCAGGGTACCAGTGAGTGGGAAAGAGGCGGCGGGGGCGTCTCAGCCTGCTTGGCGGCTGCCCAGCACGTTGCGGGGCACCGGGGAGCAGGAAAGCAAGGCTGCAGGGGCCGGGGTCCTGCTTGTCGGCCCCCCAGGCCCCTTGGGGAGCACTGGGGAGCTGGAAAGCAAGCTCTTGGGGGCTGGGGACCTGCTTGGCAGCTCCCCAGGCCCTTTGGGGGGGCACTGGGGAGCGGGAAAGCAAGCTCTTGGGGGCTGGGGGCCTGCTTGGTGGCTCCCCAGGTCCCTTCCGGGGATCAGGGAGCAGGAAAAGGCTGGCCTGACCACGAGGCAGGGTTTTCCCTGCTTTCTGGTGGCTGGAGGAAGATGGGCAGTAGGTAAGCTTGGGAGGCAGGCAGCACCCAGCCCTGGCCACAGCTCAAAAAAGAGAACAACATGCAGGGGAGGGCAAGAGTCTGAGAGATCAACATAGAGGGGGTGCCTGCTCCAAGCCTGGGAGCAGGTCCCCAGCAGGTAGACACACACAGGAGGACTGCTCCGAGCCTCAGATGCGGCT
>PVJC01048798.1:0-12404 GCA_004026665.1 Murina feae | reverse complement strand
TGAAAACCTATTTGAAGAAATAATGACAGAAAACTTCCCTCACCTGGTGAAAGAAATAGACTTCCAAGTCCAGGAAGCGCAGAGAACTCCAAGCAAAAGGAACCGAAGGAGGACCACACCAAGACATATCATAATTAAAATGCCAAGAGCAAAAGACAAGGAGAGAATCTTAAAAGCAGCAAGAGAAAAGCAGTCAGTTACCTACAAGGGGGAACCCATACGACTGTCAGCTGATGTCTCAACAGAAACTTTGCAGGCCAGAAGGGAGTGGCAAGAAATATTCAAAGTAATGAACAGCAAGAACCTACAGCCAAAATTACTTTACCCAGCAAAGCTATCGTTCAGAATTGAGGGTCGGATAAAGAGCTTCACAGACAAGAAAAAGCTAAAAGAGTTCATCACCCACCCAACCAGTACTATATGAAATGCTGAAAGGTATCCTTTGAGAATGAGGAAGAAGAAAAAGGAAAGTAAAAATTATGAACAACAAATATATATCAACGAGTGAATCTAAGAATAAAGTGAATAAAAATCTGATGAGCAGAATAAACTGATGAATAGAATAGAATCAGAGGCATAGAAAGGGAGTGGACTGACAATTTTCGGGGGTTAAGGGTGTTGGGGGTGCGTGAAGAGAATGGACAATAATTGTACACGTATGGATGAGGACAGTGGGGGGCAAGGACAGAGGTTGGGGTGGGAACTGGGAGGAGGGGAGCTATGGGGGAAAAAAGAGGAATAACTGTAATAATCTGAACAATAAAGATAAATTAAAAAAAAAGAAGAAACATGATACCAATATTGAGATAAATAGGGTTGATTAAATTAGATAATCTAGAAGTAAAGTGGTGCTCTCTGGTCATTTAGTAGTAAGTCAGTAAAATATATCCCGCAGGTCAGATAGAGGTGCAAATTATTAAAGCACAGATTCAGTTCCGGGGGGGGGGGGGTGACAATAATTTCCAACTGGTTCTTCTTGCAATTGTTTGTAGATAAGGCAATAGATTTCTACAATGAGTTTTAATCTTCATATCTACCATGTAGGCAGTATATCTCTGTTGAGTACTCAGAATTACTTTTGACACACATATCTGGGCATGTTTGCATAAATGATTGATCTACAAAAGAAATAACTTATAGATCTGAACTCTAGCAAAATGTTCTATAGTTTAATTATACAAACATAGTTTTGTGGCAGTTATTTGGCATCATCAGAAGAAGTGAATTCACGCTCCAACCACTTAAAAAAATAATATAACCCATCTGCAAGTCAGGTTCCATTATACTTATAGCAACATCTGCCATGTTACCATGACATCTACTGTGCTTAGACTCTGCCATTGAGTGAAAAAGCCTACTAATATCCCTGTCAGTCTCAAATAAAAAAGATAGATTTTAATAATGTCTATGTTTCAAGGACAGATTTTTCCTTAAGTGTCATTAATTAGAATTATTAAATCATCTTTATTTTTTCCATAAATAAATGGTTTGAAATCTTTAGTAATTCTAAGTTTTTGTTATGCATAGTTAACTCACTGGAATCCTGCATAATAGTTGATCAGTTAAGCAGGTTCAATTAAGCAGACTAACTCACTATGAGACCTAGTAAAGGATTTAAGTGCTTATCTCATTTTAGTTTTTGAGACTCTTCAACTTATGCTAAATCCTAGTTTCTTCAGAAGCAGACAACTCAGGCAAGTAATAGTAACTTCAACAGAATAGAGGCTGCCATCCCAACCTCAGGACAGTGAGGATTTCATTCTGTGACACCGCTGATACCTAAAAACACTTCCGGCAGACCTATAAAATCATGTATAAAATTCTTGTCTAAGCTGAGTTTAGATTTTTTAAAAAGAAGGAAATGGAAAAAAATGTAATAAAGGGAAAGATGGGAATAGGATTACTAACAATGAGATATCAGACCATTCATACTTGAAATTACTTGATAATTGACTTTTTACTTTCATGGGACTTTTCTAATTAAAATACTATTAAACTGATGATTTGACCTAGATAAAATAGTTTATCTTTGTGAGTCACTGAAGGTACAATTTGTATTTCATTGTGTTTCTATTCATGTTACTTATAATATGAAAAGGCAAAAAGTCTATATCTAATTCTAACTTTGAAACAGAAAAAATAAAAATGATATACTTTTTATCCAATGACAAGAATTAGAAGAATGCTGAATGTTAATACTTTTTTTTTCCTTTAATCCATTTATACCTATGGGGAGATTTGGACTAGCTGTAAGCCTGAGACTATCTCCCTTACACTTTTACTCTCCCAAATGTATAATGTTGGCATGCAATATATCATGTAAGACAATTCTCATCTTTTCAAGTGAGACTGGCTCATGATCTGGCTTTAAGATTCACATCTTACTCCCAAACAGAGCTAAGTCTGCTCCAGAATCTGAGTGAATACTCTTATGGCTCCATTATGCAAATTACATCCTGTCAGTTCTTTACAATATTTTTTGATGTATTACACAGAAGTCTACCCCATAAGAAAGAAAAGGTATTTTTATAATATGTAAGTCATTACTCAAATAATCAAAATAAGAAGTATTCCAAACCAGATTTGAAAATTTAATTATCTTCAAAAACAGTAAAATTTTATATGCATGCCTGTGTGTGTATTGTTGTGGTGAATCTTAAAAAGTATATTATAAAAATAAAATTAGTTAAGTGAGTGAAAACAATTTATAAGATTGAAAATTAATACATTTTACAATTAATAGAAATCAAACAACATGATGGTATAGTTAAAGCCAACAATATCAATAATCCCAAAATGTAATTAACCTTAACAACCCAATTAAAAGCAGGGTTTTTACATTTAGATAAGAAATCAAGACCTAAATATATGTGCGTTAGAAGTTATGTATTTTCAATATAAAGATGAAAATATTTAAAATCTCAAAGAATGGATAATTTTATCATGCTAACAATAAAAAGAAAGTTGGAGTGACTATATTTATATTAGATAAAGCATATTTTAGAGCAAAAAGTATCAGCAAGTGTAAAAAAATATCATTTTATAATGATAAATGGAATAATTTTTCAAAAGAACACAAATCTAAATATTTATTGAGTTCTTCAAAATACGTGAAGCAAAAACAGAACTGTTGGGGGAAAGAGGTAACTCCAAAATTATAAATGGACAATTCAACACCTTTTCAATAATTATTAGTAAACCCAGCTGATTTCCCTTAGTGGTTGAGCCTTGACTTATAAACCAGAGGTCATGCTTCAATTCCCAGTCAGAGCACATGTCCAGGTTTCAGGCTCCATCCTCAGTGGCAAGTTAAAAAGTTGGTTAAAGATATAAAAGATTTAGCCCCAGCCAGTTTGGCTCAATGGATAGAGTGTCAGCCTGTGGTCTGAAGGGTCCCAGGTTCGGTTCTGGTCAAGGGCATGTACCTCAGTTGCAAGCTTGACCCTGGCCCTCACCAGGGGCATGTGGGAGGCAGCCAATATATGTGTCTTTCTCCCATCCATGTTTCTCTCTGTGTCTCGCCCCCTCCCTTCCACTCTCTCAAAAAACATCAATTGACAAATGTCCTCAGGTGCGGATTAACATAAATAAATAAATAGTGTCCTACTCCCCCCCCCCCAAAAAAAAAAAAAAAGATATAACGGATTTAAATTGCACTTTTAGAAATTTGACCTAATTGACATTCACAGAACTTGCTATCCAACAACAAAACACATGGTTCTCAAAGGAAGAGGAAGAAATAGCATGATTGATCATATGGTAGGATTTATACCTAGACCTGAAAGTGATGACATCCACTACTATCCACCTTTCATTTATCAGAACCGCAAACTCCTGAGCTTATTGCAAATTATTGAATTTATCATCAGAGAAGAATAATTGATGACAAAACTTTGTAGAATTATGAATAATTATATAGTAAACTGAGCTCTCCGTCTCTGGGAAGATAATTTGTAACGCTCCAGATAGAAAAGAAATGCTTTTCTTAGCCACTGTGTGTGCTGTGACTTTTAAGCAGATGAATATGTTTCTACTGATTCCCAAAATAAAAATACTACCTGTATTCAACATATTCAACAGTACTCAAGATATCTGTCTTATGATAAAGGAATTCATTTCTGCGCAGCGGATACACGAGTTCTATAAAGTGTTGGTTTTAGATATGGGAGAAGGATAGAGCTACAGTGAATTTCTAGCACCTATTTTGGTGAAAGCAATAACGGTGACCCTGTTTCAGCAACTGAGATACTACAGAAAGTTCTGTGTAAATTGATTGCACTAAAAAACAATGTCTTTAGGTTTATCTAAACTAAGGTGACCAGATTTTAGTATTGGTAAAGCAGGACACCATTGACTGGGGGGGTTCTTTTTTTATTATTATTATTATTACTTAAAATATTACAAAGAGTAGTACATATGTCTCTTTTTTTCCCCCCCCTTGACCTTCCCCTGTCCTCCCCTACCCCGACTGAGGGGGGCGGGGGGGGGGGGATCTTGATTTAAAATTTGGTCTATTTGGAGCAACAAAAATTTTCAGAGAACGCAAAAATAGTATTGTAATATATTTTTTAAATTTCAACATAAGTACAATTTACAAATATAATAAATAAATAAAAATTATGTATAGTATTATTTTATTCTTTGGCATATTTCTCATTTGAGTGAATTTTTTTTAGTAGATTGAAGTCGTTATTTAAAAGGTCATGAAATTTTTCACAAGAATTTGTTAAATTATATTTCATACATAAAATGGCTTTCAAAGTCTCAACACTTAATTGTGATTTTTCTGATGTCCACACTTTATTTACCGTAGAAAAAATGTGTTCAGTCGCAGCATTAGTTCCTGGTAAGGACAGCACGTTATTATTTTAATTTTAATTTTAATCCTATATTTCTTTTTAAATAATAACAATACTAACTTGTATTATTTTTCCTCTGAATTTGCCGTAACGTAAGTCATATCACTTTCAAAGCCGGCACTAGACTTCTTGCAGCAACTATAAAATATAAATAATATGAGTACTGGCTGCTAAATTCAAGAAAATTTATGTATTTATGAAATAAATAAATAACTTACTTACCTAAATTATCTGAATAGCTGATTTGTAATGACATCACTTGTTTAACTAGCTTACTAGCATGCAGTACAATGTGTATCGTCTGAGAGACAGTTAGAAAATGTTTTCGTCCTTGCCAATCCCCAAAAATGCCATTGTTCACTAAGTCCAAACAATGGTGGTCGAATTCTAACAACTGATCAACAATGCAAACTTTGATAAGCAGTTCTCGATAATCAGTACTCAACAATTATTTGTTACTATTAAAGTTTAACATTATAAAATTAACAAAAATAATGTAAAACTCATATCCTGGCTAAATAGCCACATGGATGCCAAAAACCGTGTATTCCCTTCCCATTCTCCCGCCGTTCTCTAGCTTGTCCTGTGCATTCTTTCCAAAAATCGGGATTTTTTTAAAACGCTGCGGGACGCGGGACAAATTGTTAAAAATTGGGACTGTCACCTTATTCTAAACTGACTTTATTGTTAGATACTACTGTGGAGCAGTTGCTAATTACAGATCTTGAACAAATCTATAGTGTTGATTTTTAGATTTTGAGGAAATGAAACAGGTAAATTATGTGGCCTGATGAAAAGAACTATTAATCTTTTTATTCCTCTTAAATTGCCTGTAATTGGCCTAAGATCGGATTTAAGGGGTGTCAGAGATACAGGTCAATTCTCAGCAGACGGAGAAGCCATGAGAAGTTGTGGGTATATAAGAATGCGTCTTCATTGCAGAAGCCAGTGGTCATATAGCCATCAGACGAAACAGTTGTTTACAACAGAGCTCATACACATGGGCAGCTGGACACCTGCAGGTAAATACATATCTTTCTCGAAAAAGCAGCCTCAATCTTTGCACCCACAGTTATTGTCTGAGCAGCTGCAGGCTGCCCTCTAGAGCCCTAGCACTACATAGCAATAGTACCTGAGTTCTGCTTAGAGCTTCAGCCTCAGTAGCCTCTCCAGTCGCTCTGGCTCAGCAGCTCCTCCTGTCTCCCCTGCCCCTTACACTGGCTGGTTAACATGGTGGCTATATCTGAGCTCTCTATGAGCTCTTAGCCTTACACCCTAGCAGTATCAGCTCTCAGCTCCATCTGAGCTCTCCAGCCTCTCCTGCACATGTAGGAGCCACATTCTCTGTGCCTGCTGCCTCTCCTCTGAGCTCTCTTCCTCTATTCTGCCCAGCTGCTCTGTCTAGCAGACTTCTGCACACCCTCTTTGTCAGTAACCTGTATATTACTCCAGAAACAAAGAAAGCTAGCTGCCAACAGTGACATCAATCATTTAGGTTACAGAAGGGCACAGTGCACCATGCACCGTGTGTCCTTGTGCGCGTTCATGGTATCTTGGCCCGATTATGATTCTCAGGCTTATGGCAGCTTTGACCAGGTGGTACACTCTAAACAGGGTCCCTGCAAGAGGATATTGAGGAAATTTGAGAACTAGTTTAAATATGACAGTCTGGGCTGTGTGCTACAACGTTTCCATGTCTAAGAAATCTCTTGCTCACAGATTCAGGACCCCTGCTAATTTTCATTATTTATTATTTTTTTTTTGTGTGTGTGTGTAGGCATATTAATACACAGGTCAGTTGTAATTTTATCATGTTTGTAGAATAATCTACAGCTGGAAAATAGTGTATATTTATTTATTTATTTACTTTGTTTTTATTATTTGTAGAGAGTGAGGAAGGGACAGGGACAGACAGATAGGAACATCATGGATCAGCTGCCTTCTGCATGCCCCCCCTACTGAGGATTAAGCCCACAACCCAGGGCATGTGCCCTGACCAGGAGTCAAACCATTGACCTTTTGGTTTCTGAGTCGATGCTCCACCAATAAAGAACACTGGTGAGGTGGGAAAATAGGGTATATTTAAGCCAATATTTCCATTTGCAGAGGTAATTTCTACCCATTTTATTTTTTTTGAAAATGCACCATAGAAATAGAGAAATATTCAGTGATAGTGGTTCCAGTGTAACGGTTAAGTTTTGGAAGTTGGGAACTGAATTAAGCAGAATTAGAAAGTTCCACTACTGGGTCTTTTAGTGCCGTAAAGAATCTGGTGTTCTGCCCTAGCCAGTGTGACCCAGATGATTGAGGGTCACCGTATGCATCCAGAGGTATCTGGTTGCTATTTCACACATTCCCCAGATATGAGCTCCATCCCCAGTAGAGAGTCTGCCAGAGGTAGTGGATCAATGCTTCTCTCTTTTCCTCTCCTTCCTCTCTCTCTAAAATCAATAAAAACATTTTTTTTAAAAAAAACCTGGTGCTCTATGCTAGTGGGACAGATGATAGATAAAGAAAGCTACTTAGTTTTTCTTAAAGTAGCATGATTTAATTTATTTCTAATGGTGACCCTCTAGTTTCTTAGCAAATATGGGATAGTGGTTTCTCTTGTGCCCTTTTACTTGCATGTTATAAGGGATACCTATTAATAACTTCACAATTTATATATAGGGAAGGACCTCTCTGTATTCTATTTCTTTGGGGGTCAATTATTTTATCTGTTGAGTACCAAATTTGTTCTTATTTCCAGCTTATTTAGTTTCCACTGATCTTTGAAAATTTCCAACCACATGTTTTAAATATCAATTTCTTATTCTATTTTTTTTTTTAATGATGACCTTTTTAATGTCAGAGATACTGTCCAAAATGGGCAGAAGTTTTCCTTTCTTTCTTTCTTTCTTTCTTTCTTTCTTTCTTTCTTTCTTTCTTTCTTTTTTTCTTTCTTTTTTTCTTTCTTTTTTTCTTTCTTTCTTTCCTCCTCCTCCTTCTTCTTCTTCTTCTTCTTCTGTTGAGTTTCACTCAGAATATATTTGAAATTTTTCTGAAATCATATTTTAATCATTTATTCTTTTTTATTTCATTTACAACTTGAAATTTTTATCCAGTCTAATCTTAATGAAAAGGTTCTGAAGAAGCATAATACAGTACATATTATGCTTTTAGATAGTTTTTATTTTAATTGTGAACAGCTATGCTATTTAAATTTTGTACTGGCTTTTTGCCCTCTGCTGCTTTTAACAACATTTCCCTCTAAGGCACTAACAATAAGTGAACTACTTGATTAAATATGCATTAACAAAAATATTTAATTCAGAATCAATTTTTTGCCGGTGTTCCTGAAGTTTAAGAAAATCAGTAATTATTGACCTTGATGTAGCTGTAGATCAGGGTTTAAAGGCAACTTGTATAGACCTAACTCTTGCTTCATAAATCTTCATGGAAGATGTGCAATAAGATTGTTCTCTTTAGAATAAAACTGTTGGAAAAATAGCTCATTTGCAGAGACCAGGAGAAGGGTCAGGAATAAAAAGGGGAGAGTTAAGTGGATGGCAGAAAGAAAGAAAAATAGAGAAAGGTATGGTTTAAAAAATATAGCTTTAAATTGTTTAAGTGTAAATTATTGTTTGACTTTATTTAGAGTCTTTAAAGTAAGATATTACTAGAGAGCATTAATGAGAGGCTATTTTTAAATTTGAGTCCTCAGGAAGAAAACCAAGAAAGTTAACTAGTGATTATTTTTATTTAACTTCCCATCTTTTCTAGAGTTTTTTATTTTATTTATTTATTGGTATTTTTTAACATGGCAAAAGCCACCATACTTGTAATTCATGTATCTTTAGTAAAATGGTACCTTCATGTTAAATATGTAAATAAGCTAAGCTTTTATTGAAAGCATGTTTAAGGAAATTTTTTTTTGCCCTACCTGGTTTGGCTCAGTGGATAGAGTTGTCAGTCTATAGACTAAAGGGTCCCAGGTTTGATTCTGGTCAAGAGCACATGCCCGGGTTGTGAGCTTGATTCTCAGTGTGGGGTGTGCAGGAGGCAGCTAATCAATGATCCTCTCTTATCATTAATGTTTCTATCTCTCCCTCTACCTTCCTCTCTGAAATATATATATATATATATATATATATATATATATATATATATATATTTAAAAAATAAGTCACTGCCCTAACTGGTTTGGCTCAGTGGCTAGAGCATCAGTCTGAGGACTCAAGGGTCCCAGGTTCAATTCTGGTCAAGGGCATGTACCTTGGTTGCGGGCACATCCCCAGTGAGAGGTGTGCAGGAGGCAGCTGATCGATGCTTCTCTCTCATCAATGTTTCTAACTTTCTATCCCTCTCCTTTCCTTTCTGTAAAAAATCAATAAAATATATTTTTTAAAAATAAGTCACTTATAAGAAAATGCTTTTTTTTATCTCTCTCTAGGAGGTGATTGCAGCTTTCTTATAGATGAAACCTTGACACACAGGAAGGAAGACACTACAGTTCTAACAAGTAAACTTACAAAAGGAGCCTTTATTTCCCAACTAAGCAGAGACAAGAATTGAAACTAGAATTCATGTCTCAACTATTACTAATCTGAGAAAATATACTAAACAAAGTGACTGTTTTGTTTATATCAAATCAGGATTTAAAGATATGATGCATACATAATTTTTATTTCTTTTATCAACTTAATGACAGAGAGAGCAGGCTGATTTGAGACTTAATTGATCTATGCTTTTATCCATTTTTTAAAAGAAACACCTTACAAATTAAACTAAACAGACACAAAATATTTAAATGTTAAGCTAAATACATGAGATGAAATTTTGTACAATGAGACAAACAAAAATAAGAGTCAACTATCACAACCAAGAGTAATGTAGAATGCATGGTGACTAAACATAATGAGGTATTTTGATGGGATTCTAGAACAGAAAATATATTAGGAAACAACAAAAGACATTTGAGTGAATTATTGAGTTAATTAATAATAATATATTAATATATTTTAATTAATTATACCAAATGTGCCATAGTAACAAGGAATATGGAGGGTATAGGAACTCTTTACTCACTTTTTATTTTTCTATGAGTCTAGAACTCATCTAAAACTAAAAATTTATTTTTAGAAAAAGAAAGAATAAAGAAATCAATGAAAAATAAACAGAATAATGATAAGAACATTTACAAATGTAATTATGGATCCCTGAATGACAGGGATACAATTGCAAGTGGCATAGTTAGGCAATTTTGTCGTTGTGAGAATATCACAGAGGACACTTACACAATCCTTGATGGTATAGCCTACTGGGCCATATCATATAGGCTTTTGTTCCTAGACTACAAAACTGTACAGCATATAACATACCCTACTGATTACTGTAAGCAATTATAACAATGGAAAGCATTTGTATATCTAAACATTTTAAAGCTACAGTAAAATTATAGTATCAAAGATAAAACATGCTGTACCTGTATAGAGTGCTTACAATGAATGGAGGTTGAAGGACTGGAAGTTGCTTTGGCCAAGTCACTAACTGGTGAGTGATTATGCAGCCCTAGAACATTGCTGTACACTAGTTAAGAATTTTACCTGTTGCCATCTGACAGGGTCAGAAATAGAACATTGAAAATGCTGCTTTATGAATAAGGATGTAGACTAGATCGATTGGAAATATCAAAGAGAAAGTAACTGAGTAATGTGTAGGTCACTCTAATAGTGACTGTCTGGAGGTGGTAAAAGGTGGCCTGAGGACAGGTAGGAATAAGAAATCAAGATGGCAAGATAAAACAACCTATGGCATTGTCATGGCAATGTGGTTTTGGCTACTGCTTGTTGGAATAGTGGTCAAATTAAGGAACCTTGTGGTATTCATAAAAAAGGGTGTTTAATGTGGAGAGGGTATAGAGCTGAGGACTCAATAATTTGACTGAAGAAATTTATTTTTGGTCCCATCAAACTTAACTGGCACAAAGGGCTGTCGCTGGCATTGAATGATGGAAGAAATAAAACATATCTACTTATTAGAATCATTACAAGTTTAAAATATTCCCAAAGTCTAGGGAAAGTCTGGCTCCACATGTCTAAAGAAAGCTCTCACTAAAAGGCTTTACCATTGGAGGAGAACCAAGATGGTGGCATAAGGCATGTACCTGAATGCGCAGCCTCTCATAACCACATTAAGAAATACAACTAGAAAGCTAAACAGCTATCCTCCAGAACTAAGGAAGTGGAAGCTTTACAACTAGAAGGCAAGAGAAGGAGTGTATTGAGACTGAGTAGAAGTTCTAGGTGCCAAAACAGAGAGGTACGGACTTGCGCAGAATGATGGTGATACGGGCAAATGGTGGCGGTGGCTGCACCTGGGTCCCTGGCTTGGAAGGGGATTACAAACTCAGGGGTCACACTGAACTCATTGTGGGAAGTCTGGCAATGGGGCGGAAGATGAGTGGCGTTCTAGCAGAGCTATTCAAAGCGATCACTAACACAGAGCTCTGAGACTTGGGGACTCAGGGGTGTGCAGACACCAGGGTGTGGAGACACCAAAATGGGGAAAAGCCAAGGAGCTGGCTGAGGGGCAGCCACCACATATTGCTCCACCCCGGTAATTCTGAGACCCCTCCCCACCCAATTTACAACCCCACCCAAGCTGTGCGCCTGTCTGCCTACAGCCTAACCTAACAGACTGCAGCTGGGTCAGAGAACTCCAAAAACTCCAAACCCCAAACAACGAGGAGAAAGGCCTGGAAGTCATTTACTTTCAGTGACACCAATAGCAATCAAGACTTAACTACAACAAGACTGTGCACCCAGCCCTCAAAGGCGTCCACCAGGAGTGTCCACTCAGGTGATTGGGGAGGCTGAATCACTGGGCCCTATAGGACACCTAGCACAGAAAGCCATTCTATCAACACAGGGAAGCAGCCAAAATGCAGAGACAAAGAAACAGGTCACAAATGACAGAAATGGAGGAAAGCAAACAACTGGATATAGAGTTCAAAACCACAGTTATAAGGTTTTTCAAGAATTTTTTAGAGACTGCAGATAAATTTAATGAAACCCTCGAGGATATGAAAAAGGACCAGCTAGAAATTAAGCATACATTGACTAAAATAAAGAATAATCTACAGAGATCCAACAGCAGACTAGGGGATAGCAAGAATCAAGTCAAAGATATGAAATACAAAGAAGCAAAAATACCCAACCAGAAAAGCAAAAAGAAAAAAGAATTCAAAAATATGAAGATAGTGTAAGGAGCCTCTGGGACAACTTCAAACGTACCAACATCAGAATTATAGGGGTGCCAGAAGAAGAGAGAGAGCAAGATACTGAAAGCCTATTTGAAGAAATAATGACAGAAAACTTCCCCTACCTGATGAAAGAAATGGACTTACAAGTCCAGGAAGCACAGAGAATTCCAAAGAAAAGGAATCCAAAGAGGACTACACCAAGACACATCATAATTAAAATGCCAAGGGCAAAAGACAAAGAGAGAATCTTAAAAGCAGCAAGAGAAAAACAGTTAGTTACCTACAAGGGAGTACCCATACAA
>PVJC01048797.1:0-12403 GCA_004026665.1 Murina feae | reverse complement strand
GTCCCAGACTGCGAGAGGGCACAGGCCAGGCTGAGGGACATCCCGAGTGCACAGAGCGGCTGCAGGGTAGGACAGCGCAGGACCCAGGACCCGTGAGTGGGAAAGAGGCGGCAGGGTTGGAGGGCACCGGAAAGCGGGTAAGAGGCGGCGGGGGGGGGGGGGTCTCGGCCTGCTTGGTGGGTTGCCCAGGCCCTTTGAGGGGCATCGTGGAGTGGGAAAGCAAGGCTGCAGGGGCCGGGGTCCTGCTTGGCAGCTCCCCAGACCCCTTGGCAGCACCGGGAAGTGGGAAAGGAAGGCAGCAGGGGACGGTGAGTGGGAAAGAGTTGGCGGCCTGCTTGGCAGCTTCCCAGGTCCCTTCCGGGGATCAGGGAGCAGGAAAAGGCTGGCCTGACCATGAGGCGGGGTTTTCCCTGCTTTCTGGTGGCTGGAGGAAGATGGGCAGTAGGCAAGCTTGGGAGGCAGGCCGCACCCAGCCCTGGCCATGCTCAAAAAGAGAACAACATGCAGGGGAGGGCAAGAGTCTGAGAGATCAACATAGAGGGGGTGCCTGCTCCAAGCCTCCACAGTGTGCTTGGGGCAGGCCCCCGGCAGGTAGACACACACAGGAGGACTGCTCTGAGCCTCAGATGCGGCTGGGGGCAGGTCCCCAGTGGTGACACACACACACACACACACACACACACACACGCACACACACAGAAGGCGCCTGGCAGACTGGGGCCATCATAGGACATCCACTGAGGGGTCCCAGACTGTCAGAGGGCACAGGCCGGGCTGAGGGACTCCCTCCACCCCGAGTGCACAAATTTTTGTGCACCGGGCCCCTAGTCTATAAATAAAAAGATTATGCACATTTCAATGACATCCACCAAAACCAGCTGCAGAGACCCATGGACCTGAGGAACGTTATTGCTCAAAATTCTTTGGAGGTTTTGAAACTTGATTGCACATTGGAATCACCTGAGGAGCTTTACAAACTGCTGTTGCCTGGGTCACACCCCAGAGATTCTAATTTAATTGGTACAGAGTGAAGTCTAAGCGTCAGGATTTTTAAAGGCTCCCCAGGTGACTCTAATCCACAGCAAAAATTGAGAAGCACAGTTCTAAACCCTTGCGCTACAGATGAGACAATTAACCCTATCAGTGACACACACAGATTTGATGTTAGAACTAAAGCTAAAAAGTAAGTCTTCAGAATTCCAGTTAATAGCTCATTCACTAACCCAAGAGTTGTCACAGGTGTTTCCTCAGGCCTGAGGCTCCCCAGAGATTTCCCAGAGCTAGATCCTCTCAATCCTCAACAAGAGCAGCTTCAATGTATGCACTGCTTTGCAGGAGGTTGGAAGGGGGCGAAAAAGAGAGAAAACTCAGAGGGAAATGTGTATGTGACTAAAGTAAAGAAGTTTATAGTGTTACTAATAGACCATGTACATAGCAAGGGATTTCATTCTCCAAAACAAACAAACAAACAAAGAGTACTTGCCTCAGCAGCACATATACTAAAATTGAAATGAAACAAAGAAGATAAGCATGGCCCCTATGCAAAGATGAGATGCAAATTTGTGAACACCAATGGGAAAGGATATATGCATCCCTATGTCCATAGCAGCACAATTCACCATAGCTAAGATTTGGAAACAGCCTAAGTGCCCATCAGCAGATGAGTGGATTAAAAAACTGTGGTACATGTACACAATGGAATACTATGCTGCTGTAAAAAGAAGGAATTCTTACCATTTGCAACATCATGGATGGACCTGGAGAGCATTATGGTAAGTAAAATAAGCCACTCAGAGAAAGATAAATATCACATGATCTCACTCATTTGTGGAATATAATGAACGACATAAACTGATGAACAAAAACAGATCCAGAGACAGAGAAGCATCAATCAGACCATCAAACCTAGGAGGGAAGGTAGGCAAGGGTGGGGGTAAAGGGGAGAGATCAACCAAAAGACTTGTATGCATGCATCTAATCTAATAAAAGAGTAATATGCAAATTAACCATCTCTCCAAGACACCTAAGCCATGCCCATCAGCCAATCAGAGCAGCTGTATGCAAATTAACCCAGTCAATATGGCGGCAGCAAGCCACGGAGCTAGAGCAAACAGGAGGCTTCCATTGCACCAGCGATGGAGTTGAAACTACCTGCCTAGGCTGGCCGGGCCTCTGCTCAAGGCAATAATGTTTCAATTATAGAAGCCACAGAGATGAAGCAAACAGGAAACTTCGTTGCCTGACTAGGCCTCTGCTCAAGGCAACCAAGTTTCAATTATAGAAGATAAATAAACCCCAGAAACCTGATTCCAGCCAGCCTTACTGGGACATTGCGTCAATGGGAGTTGTGGGCAGCCTGAAAACGGCCCTCAACCCCTCACCCAGGCTGGCCACACCCCAACGGGGTGAGGGTCCACACTGGGGGGCTTGGCCAGCCTGCAAACAGCTATTAGCCCCTCACCCAGGCTGGCCAGGCATGCCAGCAGGTGGACATCCCCCGAGGGGTTCCAGACTGTGAGAGGGCACAGGCTGGGCTGAGGGACCCCCCCCTTCCAGAGTGCACAAATTTTTGTGCAACCAGACCCCTAGTATGAATATAATCAATGAACATAGATACCAGAGGGTGGTAAAAGAGGGAGGGGTGGGAAGACAATGGGGGATATGGACACATATATAATACCTTAATAATAAAGAAAAAAAAGAAAGAAAAAACAAATTATGACTTTTTAAGGATAATCCCAGGCCAGTGGATAAAATAACATATGTTAAAATAGAAATCTGGAGATTTGATTTGTTTAAGACTAAGACAATGAAGAGTCTTTAGGGCCAGAAAGTAAGGCTTTTAACATCCTAATGTGTGATTAATTATTAAGGAAAACTGTGTCCTTCCAAGTGTGAGTGGCTTGAGAATGCCCCTGAGGGACATAGTTTGAGAAAGAGGGCTTTCATTAAACAAACAAGAAAGGTTGGGAGAGGAAGGCAGAAAAGACTGTAGGCAAAAGGGCAGGAAAGTTGGACAAAAGATCTTAAGACAGGAACTTGGTTCCTGGAAGAAACTAGACTTACGTTTACTTTACATGCTAAATGAGAAAAACGCACAGTCTCAGAAGAAGAGAAAGTGGAAAACAGGTGTTTCATCATCACCATCTCTGTCTGGAAAACCTCCATCCATTTTACCTTTGGAGAAGGCTGGAGCAATGAAAAAGTTAAGGCCCAGTGCGAAAAGTGGTCCATCATTAGCTATAAAGTGAGCTGAGTCTCAATAAGCACCTACCCAAATCTTGCAAGTTGCTACTTAACATTTGTCGCTAGAGTCTTATCCTTCTTCCTTAGAATTTCCAGCAGGCATCCATTCATGTATTTTTATTTTGATGGGCTTATAAGATTTCCCATTACTACAAGAAATCTGAAATAGAATCCTCATTGATATATTTTATTACTAATAACTGGAGATAATATTATTACGTGGGGTTCGGCAGGTAGATTCTCCCTGTGGGTTGCCTCATGAAATTTGAAGAATAAACTCACAGACTAAAAAAACTGTTAGTAAAAGTGTGGAAATTTATTGGAAGCAAATACAAACCCCCACATAAGGAAAGGTTCCCAAGGGGGGTAACCAACTATGCCCCTTTTTATAAGGTTTTTAAAGGCTGGAAGTTGTCTCTTCACACTCCCTTCTAATTGGACCCCTTCTCCATTTTATGACCCTTTGCTTTGCCAATTGGTCACTCTTTTGCTGGGCATCAGTTTCAAAGCCCAAAGCCCACGTGGTACCCACCGCTCCCTCTCCCCATGTCTTGTGACATTTCTCTGTCCTCTGTGAATGTGTGCCTTCCTCCTGGAACATTTCTCTATCCTCTGCAAAAGCAAGATAAGCATTCTGGCGTCTGGGAGCTATCTCCTTCCCTGCGCAAATGCATTCCTCTCCTATGAACCCCCCTCCCCTCCTTATTCCATGAAACTGCCTGTCCTGTCTCTAAAATTCCTTTCAATATTTATTTATAATGAGAATAGCTGCCACACATTGATCACCTACCATATGCCAAGAACGTGAATGTCATCTGTAAATACTGTCTTCAATCTTCACACAAACGAAATTAATGTTGTTATCGTCTTTCTACTCATGGGGAACCTAGGATTCAACAAGGTTATTTTGCCCAAGGCCACACAGATTTAATCTATTTTTCTTAAGATTCCCAAAGCCTGTATTCTTTCCTCTACTACACCAGGCTGTTTCACTCTCCCTGTAGAACCCTGAATCAAGTAGAAAGGTGCCCTCTTCCTGTGTTCCCAAAATACGTAGCAGTCTTAGGCATATCTGAAGCTACTTTTTGCCATTCAAGGAAATCCATTTTCCTTTGAACTCAAAGACCCACGGGAAACTACTAATTTAGCATCAATTGTAGCTTAAAGTAAAAAAAAAAAAGTGTAATTATAAAAGTCATTCCAAGATAGAGGACATTTATTCCTGAATGCGACTACAAAATGTCATCAAATTTCATGAGCTTTGAACAATATATATTAATGAATCCAGAAGTCCATCTCCATTTAGGTATATAAAACTTAATCTGCCACATATCCACCATATAGCAGGTAATTACACATACTTATTTTGGAAAATCTATTTTCTTCTGCAGAATATCTAGCAAAAATCTGACATTGCCAATATTACTCCAAGTTTAAAATGCCAAACTGTTTCTTATTAAATTTCTTAAAAAATGTAATATACAAGGACTTTCTCCTATTTACCAAGGAGATATGTCTTAACTCATCTCCTCTAAAATAAATTTATCACTATATAAATCTAACCCATTTAACACTGCAGTAAAATGTTTTGGGATCATTTTGTATTTTAAACTGTGTATGTGGGGTTTTGTTGATAGCTGATACTGACTTGCAATCTAATATAATAAAAGAGTAATATGCAAATTGACCATCACCGAGACACCTAAGCCATGCCCAACAGCCAGGCCACGCCTCCTAGCCAATCAGAGTGGCTGTATGCAAATTAACCCAGCCAAGATGGAGGCCAGCAGCCATGGAGCTAGAGCAAACCAGAGGCTTCTGATGCAACCGCCTGCCTAGGCTGGCTGAGCCTCTGGTCACGGTAAAAATGTTTCAATTATAGAAGCCACAGAGCTGAAACAAACAGGAGGTTTGGTTACCTGCCTAGGCCTCAGCTTAAAGCAACAGTGTTTCAATTATCTAAACTAATAAAAGCGTAATATTGAAATTGACTGTTTCTTCGGGATGCCTAAGCCACGCCCACCAGCCAATCAGAGTGGCTGTATGCAAATTAACCCAGCCAAGATGGAGGCTGGGAGGGCTGCTCTGCACTGGGAGCCTCCTCAGCCGGCACAGCTGTGCCAGGTGTGTCAGCTCAGTGGGGGGGAGGGGTCTGGCTCGGGGCCTCCTTGGGGCGTCCAGGAATGCCCATCCCGGGTCCACTGCTGGCTCCACCCCCCAAGGGCCTCTGTGGGGCGTGCAGGAGAGCAGGGGGCCTCCACGGGGCTTGCAGGAGCAGCCATCCTGGGTCTGCTGCCTGACTCTGCCCTGGGGGCCTCCTTGGGGCATCCAGGAGCCCCCATCCTGGGTCAACTACCTGGCTCCACCTCCCGGGGGCCTCCGGGGGGCATCCAGGAGCAGCTGTCCTGGGTCCACTGCATGGCTCCTGTCCTGGGTCCACTGCATGGCTCCGCCCCGGGAGCCTCTGCCTTCATCCACCCCCCAGGGGCCTCTGCAGGGCATGTGGGAGCATCTGCTGCACAGTGTGGAGCACCTGAAGCCAGTCTGCTGCCCGGCTCCACCCAGGGTGTGTTTGCTCAGCAGCAGGGCCCCACCGAGGGATCCTGCACCAGCGTCCTCCCCTGGCTTGCCACCCAGCTCTGCGCCAGGTGTGTCCCCTCAGCAGTGGAGGCCCACCAGGCGTGTGCAATCATGGGCCCTCTGGTGGGAAACGTCCAGGCCTGCACTCACCAGCCCTCCCACCCCCCAGTGCAGGAACACTGAAGGGGCTGTGAAATGGCCCTCAGCCCCTCACCCAGGCTTGCCAAGCACGCCAGCAGGTGGACATTCCTCCCCTCCCCCTGCCCCGCAGTGTCCCAGACTGCAAGAGGGCACAGGCCAGGCTGAGGGACCCCCCCTCCTCGAGTGCACAAATTTTTGTGCCCTGGGTCCCTAGTATAATAAATATTCAGCTTCCAAGGGTGACTTCCAATTCTATCTTCTTCAATAGTTAAATCATGTTCCAACTATCTCTGCTTGCTTCAATAAAAATAGCTAAAAGTTACTGAGCAATTAATATATCCTAGGCATTTCAATCATTTTAAGTAGAAAATCTGGATGTATCCTCATGACAAATCTATAAAGGACATACAAATGCCCCATTTTAGAGTTAAGAAAACTGAGTGTAAATTATGCCCCGAAAGTCACTCAGTGAACAAGTGTGGAGCACTGACTCAGATCAGTAGTCTAGCTCTAGAGCCCTTGATGACTTGACCTACTATTTTCCTCCTGCTAGCCCCTTCCCTACCCTGCCTTAAATTATTGTTATACCTCGATGGCTGCAGAAAATCAGAAACTGGAGAACAAAGTCTCTGCCTCTCTTATTTCTACTACATTATTATCTCCAAAGATAAGGCCTTGCACAAAACTTACGCAGCAACTTGTACTAAATTATTAAATTGAATTGAATTAATTAATCATTTATTCAATCCATGAATATTTATGAGGCGCATCTCTGTGACGGTCACTGTAATGTATGATAGAGGTAAAATGGTGAACAATATGAGAAAGTCTCTTCCTTGCCCTCCTAAAATAGATATTTTAATTTGGTGACATTATATTAAAAAAAAAAAAAAACACTCTAAGTAGTCAGCGGTTTGGTTGGTACACTTTTAGTTTGTCAGTGAAAGTGACTCAACCAAAACTAGTTTAAATTAAAAGGTAACTTCATGAATTACATTCCTGAGAAGTCTACGAGGTGACTGACTCCAGACAATTCGATCTAGGGCTTCGAAAATGCCTTTAGGAAGCTCCCCCTCCTTCTTGGTCCTGCTTTCTTCATTCTGTTCTGTCCTTAGGCAGATACCTCTCTATGTGACATGTGATGGCAACAAGAGCTCCCACCAGCTCCAACTTGTACAACTTGTAGCAACTAATGGGTGGGGTAGTAATATTTTAAGAAAATTTCAGCAAACATCTTGGCAGAGCTCTCGTTGGCCATGCTTGGGTAATACAACCATCTCTAAGCCAATCAAAATGTTCAAACTAACTGGCCATTCTTTGGTAATATCCTTGTAGCTCTTCTCTGCCAGTAGGGGAGGGGAGGTGTTTCCTAGAACATTAGGGGAGGGGTAGCTTGCCAATGAGCTTCATACCTATTTCTGTCAAGAAAATAAAAGTGTTAGATACTCTCTAACCCAGCTGGGCAACAAACAGTTCTCTATCCATATCCCTTAAAAAATGTGCCCCTCAGAAATGATCACTGCAACCAGGGAACATTTTTTAAATCTTAGCTTAAATCATTTTGTTGCACTGATAACGCTGCGGAACTCACCCATTACATTCAACCCATTTTTTTAAAAAGAGCAGCAGACAGCCAGGCTCTAAACTAATACACTCATTAAAAGGCTGCATTTGAGTGATATTTTTATATTACGAAATCCAAAATTAAATGTTTTAGCACATCTCCTAGATTATTGGAATTATGATCTCTTTAACCCATACCATGTCAATAGAAATTCTTTTCTGAGCTCAGTTTAAACAAATTTTATTTGCACAGCATTGGCTAATTTCAAAAATGCTTGATAAAGACTATCAAAAAATAGCCAATAAATGGCAAATTCAAAAGTCAGTCTAATTTATAAATGTATAAAATGCACTGGAAAACTGAAATTAATGGGAAGGTCAGGGAATGAAGAACAAACAGAAGTAGGTAAAGCACTCATTAATTCCTTTCATTCTAGGGACTGAATGTATAAGTAGTGAAAAACAACCATGCAGTTAATTACGGGAACATGAGGAGCAATTCAAATTAAAAACCAAAAAAAAAAAAAAAAAGGAACAAGAAATCAAGAGAGCACCTTGGAAGCAGATAAGAAATAAACATAACAGAAGGAGCTGACAAACTGAGGAAGGAGCATCCTTAGAGGACAATGAAGGAGAGGGGGCTTTCAGATTTTCAGCTACAAAGGGCTCAAGAGGCATTAACATCCAGCCTATTAGTTAAAATAAGAACAAAATGCAGCTGGAATTATTTCAGAGTCCAGAGGTAACTTTAACCAGGAGGAAAGACAATCTCTAGAGTATCATTAGTGAAAAATTTAAAGATACCAGATTATATATGCACACTGCATGAACTAGCCTAAATAAATATAGTATAGGCAGAAAAGGGGCAGTTTAAGACACTTAAATAAACAGACAATAAAAGAAAGGAACAAAATTGATGGGAGCCTTTTTCTAAGGAATGTGGAATTATCAGACAATAAGTCCTACATAAGAAATTGCCACTACATTTGGATTCTACTTAACAGATCAACCTAATGTTTTCTTTTGTTTTGTTTTTAAGAGTGACAAAAAAACTCCTCTATGTTCATCGAAGAATATTATTTTATCTGCAAGATACAGCTATATAACATCTTCACCTGTAAGGGCGAAAGGGCAGTGCGAGAGTGCAGACCTGCCAATAGGGATGCAGAGGAAATGCCCTGCCCAGGACCTTCCCTCGACCAGTCAACAGGGGTCACACACGTTACCCCACCCATTACTTCCAGCCCTATAAATCCTTTGTTTTCCTGAAACCCGCACTTCCTGCCCCATCGCGCCACTGTGCCGGTAGGTGAGCAGGAAGTCCGAGTTAACTCGAATAATAAAGCTCTCATGTTCTTGCAGCAGTTTTGGGACTCCCTCGTGGTTTTGGGGGGTTTACGACATCTGGGCATTGCATTGGATATTTATGCACAACACACCCTCTTTTGTAGTTAGGTGGCGACAGGTGAGTGAGTTCTGAAACGTAGAATGTGGGCTGAAGTGATGAAGGCGCTTCCAAAACCTCTTGAGCTACCCTTCAAGTTCATTATTTCCTTTGTCCAAGGAGATGGTAGAGCTACTACATGAAAGGAGACTGGTGCCCTGAATGACTACATGGACCAGAGCCTCTCTATGGACCGCCAGCAAACTATGCATATATATTAAATGTTTATTTTATTCAACAGCTGATATCAGCCTATTCTGGCTAATACTCCACATAAGCCTGAAGCTTACTGAAGAAAATTGAATTGTTTATATTTCAGAATCAGATGGCTTTTGAAAAGAGAGCTAAGAAGAGACAAGAGGAAACCTGCTGTACAATTAAATTCCAGGAGTAGATGAAGAGGAATGATTAGTGAAAAGCTCACATTATTTGGAATGGCAGAGGTTTGTTTAAGAAAGGACACCAATATAAATTTGAGTTGTATGCAGTACTGAAAGGACTGGGGGACTCCAGTGGGGCTGAAGGGACTGGGCACCACCATCTTGTGGCTATGGGCACCGCTATCTTTGTGATGTCATGATGGTCAATTTGCATAGTCTCTCTTTATTAGATAGGATTCTAGTAAATATTCCAAAATATCAGTATTTACGTGAAAGAATGAAACCATCAGTGCTTAGAAGAAAACATGGGAAAAAATTTCATAACCCAGGCTTGGAAGCCTTTCTGAGTATTACAAAACAGAGAAGCTATAAACGAAAAGATGACTAAGTTGTACCCGATTTTTAAAAATGAAATTTATATAGCCAAACCCCCCCCCCACAAAAATTTATGTCAAAATGTTATCAGAAAAATAACAGTAAGAAAGTATTTGTAATTCATGTTAGAGACAATGGACTAATGGACCAATATTTCTCTAATATACAAGAGCATCTGCATCTTTACAAGAATAATGTCCAAAAATAGAAAGGCAGGCTAAGAATATTAACATATATTTCACAGACTTGTAAATAAAGATAGCTCCCAAAAATGTGAAAAGATGCTGGTGAAAGAAAAAGGAATTACAATTGTTGGTCTTACCTTCAGGACTTATAATTAGTCACAAATATTTAAAAGGTGAGTATTTAGGGAAGACAATGTCACCTATAACATTTGCAACTTGCAATTTGATGTTTGATTAGCCTTCAGGTGAATTTTTCTTCCCTTTCTGTTTAGTGCACAGAGTGAGACTGTTAGATCACTTGCATAAAATATCTGGTAAGAAAAAATTAGAAAACTTTGCCAGAATCAAGGAAGAAAAAGCAATATGGCTGGGTTTGTTTTTACTTAGTACTGTGTTTTTTTTTAATAGTTGGACTTCGGGGGGTTCAGGGGAGGAGGAAAGTATCAACTTTTTAAAAACACATTAACAAATTCTGAAATGGACACAGACCATAATAATACCAATCACTCATAATCATACCTTAGGATGGTGCCATTGAGCATTTTAATTTTCCTCTCCATATGAATGTACATTCCTTTAGTACACATGCACAGGCAGGCGTGCGCAGGCACGGGTGCGCATGCATGCACACATGTGCACAGACACACACATCATACATACAATACATAGGGTGTACCAAAAAAATGTATACCTACTTTGAATAATTAGTCATTCCAATAGGTTAAATCTGAAAAGAAGAAACAGTAATTGAGCTACCAGCTGTTAAAGTGTGTATACATTTTTGGGACACCCTGTATGTTATGTATACTGACTATATTATCCACTTTAATAAAGCAGAGTTTTCTAATCATTGAGCATATTCTAGGCTGGGGAAAGAGTTTTAAACAGCTTTGAAGGATAAAAGGGGATTTCAGTGAATGAGACAGTAGTTCTGGGACCTTAAGAATGAAAGGTTGGGGAGGGCAGATGAATTTTAATTTCTTCTCAGTCATGTGTATGTCTATTAGACAAACCTATGTTTTCTGTCCTTATGTGTTCTTTCATTGCAGAAAGTTTCCAAAAATAGCACTTCCAGTTTCTTTCCCATGTGAGGTGGAATGATGTATCTGACTGGTGAGTCTGAACACAGAATTGTCCATGCGCAGCTCTGCTCCTTCAGGGTTCCCTACCTCCTTGTAGGATGCGTGCATTCCTTCCCATCTGCCTCGCAGAAAGTTTCCTGTCCCAAGGCCTCAGACTGTGTCCACCCACATCCTCCCGTGCCCGAGCAGGTAATTCTGGAGAAATCACTGAGAAGCATATCAACACTGCAATCTCCAGTGCGGCTGTAACTGAGTTACTCCTTTAATCTTGAGATGTCTGCTCTTCTCCTTTGACTTGAACTTACAAGCGAAGGGAGAGATAGTAACTGTTGACTCTGTAAAACTCTAACTTTGTCTATAACTACATGCTTACAATTCAAGGGGCATTTTCATGTCCATTATCTTACTTGATTTTCACAGTAACCCTTAGATGTAGAAGGCAAGTCATTAACATTTTTTGAATGAATGTCAGCTGTTAGTAAAAAAATGTGCCAAGAGATTTACATTTTTTAGTCTTAATTAATCCTCACAACTTTGAAAAATAGAATTTATGCCTATTTTAAAGATCGAAAATGGAGTCTCAGAGAGAAGAAATTCCTAAGATTTGCCTCAGATAGAAAACTGATAAATGGTAAGACTAAAAATTCAAACAGAGTGCAAATGCCAGATTATGTTCTCATTCACTTCAACATTCCCAGGTTCTAGTCACATGCTTGGCAGAGAGAAAGCATTCATAAATATGCATGAATAAATGTCAGCAAATATGTGCTCTTTCCACTGCATCTTGAAGGCAGAAGAGAGATCTTTTGAAACACCAAACTCAGGAGAAGTTCAAGTTACAATCCCATTACCATGGGAGTTGGGGGTGCATGGTAGCAGGGAAAGCCTAAAGCTAATTTCTGGAGATGTTTATGGAAAGCCCATTGGTGTTGTATGTGATGCAGCTAAAAATCAGAACTCTGAAATGCAAGATCCAGTATTTCATAGGGGCCTTGTTACTTCCAAAGCAGTGAGATCCTTGATTCACTCATTTACTTTCTTATCCACAACTCTCTCATTGTAAAAATGGGAGTGTTAAACAAACTATCTTAAAAGACGTTGTAACCCTAATATTCTACCGAAGACTATATTTGTTGTGTAGTTATATAGAGGAACTAGAATTGATCATATGGATAAAGTGCCTATAGTATTTATTATAACACTAGGGTCCCGGTGCACAAAAATTTGTGCACTCGGGGTGGAGGGAGTCCTTCAGCCCGGCCTGTGCCCTCTGACAGTCTGGGACCCCTCAGTGGATGTCCTATGATGGCCCCAGTCTGCCAGGCATCTTGTGTGTGTATGAGTGTGTGTGTGTGACCACTGGGGACCTGCCCCCAGCCGCATCTGAGGCTCGGAGCAGTCCTCCTG
>PVJC01048796.1:0-12407 GCA_004026665.1 Murina feae | reverse complement strand
ATGAGAGAGAATCATTGGTTGGCTGCCTTCAGTACACCCCACACTGGGGATGGAGCCCAAAACCCGGGCATGTGCCCTGACCAGGAATCGAACCGTAATCTCCTGTTTCATAGTTTGATGCTCAACCACTGAGCCACTTAGCTGGCAGGGTTGATTTAATGTGGGAGATGAAGCACTCATTCTATTTTTGTCATTTGGGGGAGTCTTATGTAGCTATGTTATATGATTTTAATCACAAGTAGTGGCATTGTATTTATTCCTGTAAATACATATTACACTAGAGGCCTGGTGCACGAAATTAGGCCTACACCCTCTCCAATCCGGGACCCCTCAGGGGATGTCAGACTGCTGGTTTAGGCTTGATCCCGCACCAGCAGCTGGCTCCTAACCACTCACCTGCCTGCCTGCCTAATCATCCCAAATCATTCTGCCTGCCAACCTGATCACCCCCAATGGCACCCTCCCACCAGCCTGATTGCCCCCAACTGCCCCCCTGCGGGCTTGATTCTCCCCCTGTTGGCCTGATTGGGGTTGGGGGGCCTATTTGAGGCAGGGCCAGCCATGGGGAGGGGCTGTGGTCAGTGGGCTGGCCAGCAACACCCCCAAATGGGGTGGAGGGCCAATCAGGAGCCAGCAGCTTGGGGGAGGAGCCATGGGTTGTTGGCTGGCCAGCTCTGCCCCTAATTGGGGTGGAGGACCAATCTGGGGTGGGGCCAGGCAGGGGGCAGGATTGCAGGAGATTGGCTAGCTGGCCCTGCCCTCTATTGGGGTGGTAATCACAGGGAGGGGCTGCAGGCCTATTGTGGTGGGGCAAGCTGATCAAGGGTGGGGCTGGTGGGGAGGGGGTAGGGAGGGGGCATTTGGCCAGCCAGCTGGCTCTTTTTTTTTTTTTTTAGCAACCTCTCGACTTTTGTTTGTGGTGCCTGTGCTATATCTCAAAAATACCTTCTCCCCCTGCCTGGGACAGCATTGGGGAGGGGCCAGCAAAAAATAGAAGATG
This sequence comes from Murina feae, assembly GCA_004026665.1. NCBI lineage: Eukaryota > Metazoa > Chordata > Mammalia > Chiroptera > Vespertilionidae > Murina > Murina feae. Next base: position 11,407 of record PVJC01048796.1, on the reverse strand, counting down.
TCCTCCCTATTGTACATGGACCCTGTATACAGGCCCACCTGGCCTAGGCCAGCGGGATGCTTGGCACATTCTCAGATCCCTGCTCAGGGGCTGGAGGGGTGACTGGTGGCAGCACTTGTGAAAGGGGGACCGCTGGGTAGCCACTCTGGTCCTGGCACTGAAGTATGGTAGCAATCATCCCAGGTAGAAATAGTAGTTTAATTCTAACCCTGCTGTTTGGTTTCTGTCATTTGCTTGCTAAAATAATAGAAAAGTTATTTTGATTTTCTGAACGGTACTTGATTGAATATCCTATTGATTGTAATGTGAATATCCCATTGATTGTGATCTTACTGGTTTTAGAAAGCACTTTCTTCTGTGATCCACCCTGAGAATCAGGGCAGCACAATCACCCTAAAATACCTCAATGGCTACAGATAACGCATTCCAGTTGAATCAGTGGTCATAAGGCTGATGGCTCCAGATAATGCGTTCCTGTCAATTCAGGGTCACAAGACCCACGGCTCTAGGCAGTGTGTGTCCTTTGATTTAGTGATCTAGAAACCCAAAACTATAATTTAACTAACATTCTGCTTCTGTAATGCTTTTTTCAAACCAGGTTCCTCGTTCCAAACTCAAAGATGTAATCGATACCTTGTGATTTTTGCCTATATAAATCTTGAGTTGTGGCCATATTATGACTATGAGATTTGAGGTGCATTGCCCCCTCATAGTCCCGGATTTGCAATAAATGTGACTCCTAATTCGACTTCTTGAGGTGTCTTTGTGTGATTCTCAGGGTACATTACAACAGCACTTCCTGGTCCTGCCTGCAGCCTTGGTCCCCTACCTGGCTCAACCTCCCATCTCCATCCTGGCCTCAGATGGTCCCCTTGGCTCCTGGGGGCTCTGTCCTCCCCTTTCAGCCTGGAGGTCCCAAGGGGAGGTTATGGCTTCTCAGAGATTCCTCAGCAGCCCTGTCACTCATGTTCACACGGGGGAGGAGTGTGTGTGTGGCAGAACAGCTGTATAAATGTGGGTGCAGGACAAGTCCTCCAGGGTCACTTGGACACTTTGCTGATGACTCGAATCAGGGTCATGTTTTCTTCCTTGAGGCACTAGTTGTCAGCCTGGAGGTTAGACAGGCCCTTTAGCTCCTCTTCCAGCTCAGTGGCCTTGCATTCCAGGGCCCTGCGCTCAAATCTCCCCAGCTCCAGGAGGGCCAGCCTCTCTGCAAAATGCTCCTGCCTCTGCATGGTGTGCTCCAGCTCCACTTTGAGTTCCACCAGCTGCAGCATGTTCTGGGCCAGGGCCTCATGAAGTCTCTAGTTCTCAACGCATGCCAAAAGCCAATTCCAGCATGTCACAATTTCAAGAGTTTCATCAAAAGGTTGATGGAACTTGGGGACTCAACAGGGTTGAGTCACACATGAAGTCACCTGTTGGGAATGGCTGAGGGCATTTCCCCAAACCTGAAAAGGGATGATTGCTTGGCTGCCAGACAGCTAAAGAGCATCTTAATCTACATGTTATTGCCTCCTACTGATAATCACCTGAACAGCTGTAGGCTATTGCCCCTATTCTGACAATGCTTGTGTATACCCTTTGAAGTATATATCTCTGCCTCACCTCAGGACAAATTGTGTTAATAAAAAGCATAGGATCCTGAGACCAGACCTTTAGACTGTAGAACTTAGATCTTAGCTCTTTCAGCTAAGCTCCTCTGATCCCCAGTGCCTTTCAAAATTATGCTTTGTCTCTGGACTCCTATTTAATCTACACACAGCCTTCTCCAGATTTGCTGAACCCTTTTTGATGCCAGAACAAGAACCCAGGCAAACACGCAGCTTGGGATAGAGCTTCCTGAAGCTTCCCTAGGGCTCTTCCAATTCTGGCTGGGGTTCTGGGTGTAGGCCTTGCTGCCTCTGGAGGGGAAGGGCTGGATCTTGGGCTGAAGTCAGCTGGCTTCGCCTCCGCCCCCTTCACAGGCCCTCTCCTCTCCTTGCCAACTCTGTGGTGCTCCCTGGAGGCTTGTGGTCTCTGTCTGTGCCCATCAGGCGCCTTTACTCTCTGGGCAGGGCCATCAGAATTCTCAACCCCATGGACTCGGGGCTTCCAGGAAGGGTCCAGGCTCTGTGTCAATATGTAAATGTAGCTGTTTTGTTATACCCTTTTCTAGGAAAGACATTTGTTCTTATGCCTTATGAGGAAGTCTTGCTTCTGCTTCCTCCCAAATGGTCCCATTCTGAGACTCCCTGAACACAGACAAAATAAATCTGTCATTCAAAACCTGGAAGCTAATGGAAGGACCTGTAAGGGTGTGGGTGAGCAGAGTTGGGGAGAGTCCCTGAAACAATTGTACCTGAAAGGAGGGAGTCATTAGGGACCTACAACCAAGTTTATTTCTGTTGTCTTGATTCTTTATTACTAGCACTCCCTCTCTCTATCAAAAATGTCCCCATTTGGACAATAAATCGCATGGCTGTCCTATTTATTGGCTGTCCACAGAGTACCTGTGGCTAAGCCCTTGAGCAAGGAGGCATTGCTACAGCTAATTCAACCTGAATTGTCTTAAGTAGAAAGCTTTCCAGAATATCTTCTAAACTATTTTGTAGATATATTTTAAAAGATCAAAGATCTCTATGAAGATAGGGCAGGAACAATAATCTATAAATGTATTCATTAAGTTTAATGCAAAAATTCAAGAAGAGCACTCCAGTAAAAATATTCTTGGCATTATTTAAAATTTTTCTATTTATGGCTTCCTGAAATACTATACAGAAAATCTGGGAAGAGTAAATGAAATAATAATATCTTACATTATTGGGCATTTTTTCATGTGACAGGCAACATGCTAAAAAACAACAGTCTTGTCTGTAGACCCACCACTTATGGAAAAGTATGCATTTCTAAGGAATTTATACATAGCATTTCATTTAATCTTTGTGACAATCCTATGAAGTGGGTACTATTATTCTGCTCACCTGGCATGTGAGGAAACAGAGGTACAAAGAGGTTAGTTCATTCAGGACTCATAGTTGGGATATTCTGAAGCAAACCTCCAGGCAATTTAGCCTCATAGTATATTTTTAAAACTACTTTGCTATAATGACTCATAATATGAACAAAAGCCAAAAAGTCTTCCATTGAAAATCCATTAGAACTACTTTTTTTAGAAATAGTAACTTTTGATGTCAGGTCCAACCTAACACTTTCTGCCTCCAGAGTGGGTGCGAATCTGGTTCCCCAGGCAAACACTGTCCTTTGCATCTCTGATACACATTCTCACAAAGCACTAAGAGAATTTTGTCTTTGATCTATGTCCCCGGATAGCAGGATATCCAAGAATAGAATTGTCATCACTCCCTAACAGGTCTCTAATTTGGAACTATAGATTTTGTTTCATATATTTCTTCTTGGGCCTATAAGAAACTTGATTCTAATCCCTAAAGATATTGACACGAGGCTTCTATCCACCAGTATTACCCAAGCAGATATTCGAAATGGCTTTGACATTGTGTCAGTTAGGGATACTTTCAGCTACCAGAAACAAATCTCAATTGACAGTGGTTTAAACAAATGTAGGTTATTTTTCCACAACCCAAACACCTAGAGTTATGTGGTTCTGTCATTGCTACTACTGCTCAAAAATGCTGTCAGGGGCCAGGCTCTTCCTTCCTGTCTTCTGGCTCTCTATCAGGCTTGTTACCTCATGGCCTCAGGATGGCTACAGGTTCACACCATGCTGTGTTTAAGGTAGGAGGAAGAGGAAAGGCATTTTGTACAAAGTTCATTAATCCTTTCATCAGAGACTTTAAAATACATCTTTTTGGTCTCCTCTAGTCAAAGGAAGTACATGGGTTTCCAGCCTCCGGAAGGTGACCAATAGAGATGAAGGTTGGGAACATGTATGGGTAAGGCAACCAAACACCTGCCACAGGAACCAACATGGGACTTGGGATCTTGAGGTTGGTGTGAACTCTACCCTTTCACCCAACACTGAAGGATGGGAATGTAGGTAATGGGAAAGTAATCTTCATTCGCTATATTCTTAGAGGCATTTTCTTCCTCACTGTACCCCAAACTGTCTTTGGTCATAGAGAAAAATATTCATCAAAATTTTACTATTTTCTCCAGCTCTGGAGTGTTTGTAGCAGTTCTTTTTCCTCCTTTCTTCTTTTCCCTCACCAAGCTGAGAAACGGACTTGAATATTATTATTCAAATGAAAAGTCTTACTAATATATTGCTATGTGCATGGTGAAATGTGTGGATGAAAAAAATATATAGTATATATAAGATGCCCCAAAGTTCGAAAAATGTATATACACACTTTGAATAATTATAAGATGGTGTTTATTAAAAGACATTTCATTTTTAAAATTGAACTACTAGCTGTTAATGCATTTTGGGAGACACCCTGTATATAGGTCCTGGGAAAATAACAGTGATTCTTCACTCTGTGCATACACATTTCTTATCACTTGAATTTTTTTAATATGAGCATGTATTGCCCTTTTAACCAGTAAAAGCAATGAAGATAGAAACAGATACTTATTAAATTTCTCACTAGCTTTTATGCTTCAGGCAGAATAACCCCAGTTCAACTAATCTTCCTGAAGGTCTTATTTTATAATCAGCTTTGTGGTTAGAAAAACTTGTTGAAGTATAACTCTGAACTTTCAACAAGTTTTTCAGCTATTCTCTAATAATTAGCAAATTTGCATGACTTAAACTACTCAAGTCAGATTACTAAAGTGCTAAAACATTCATAAGCCATCCTCCCTCTTACATGAAAGTGAATGACTTACTCTCTGAAGTGCACATTATCCCCAGAACATGCTGACCTTGCACATTTTTTGCTTGCCTTTTAGTTGTCAGGTTACCACACCTGCTGGCTTGTGAGTAGTGACATTATCAGGTTTGTGACTAATGCCTGTTATCAATACAAAACTGATGTCTTTTATAGGGAAATATCCTAAACTTTTGGCTCAGGTGAGATATATTTATTTTGATTGATAAGCCTAGTAATTTGTCCCAGAGTTTCTCTTTTCAGTGAATTACATAATAGTATGTCCACTAGCCTTTGTCTTAATATGATAGAAGCAACTGCAAATGTTGCCTAATTTTATTTTCCAGTGACATGATGTGACAGTCTCACAAAGTCTCAGACTGACTAAAAGGTGAGGGTATGGAAGAGGAATGCTGTCTACACCAAAACTGGTCGTGGTTTATGTGTCCAGCCATAAATTCACAAGGTTCACATGAGTGATGACTAGGAATAATGCCATTATTTTGTTCAGGAGGCTGTTCTCAAATTCTTCAGAAGTTTCTTTTCCTTGATAATCCATACTAGGATGAGTCTAAGTTTTCTTGATTGTATGCATGAGAGAATGATGGATCAATATTTATTTATTAATATGGTAAATATAGAAGAAAAGGAATATTGGTGATAAAGAGAGGCATCTCCTAACTTGCCAAGAAAAGGAAGTCAAACAATGTCCATTTGCACTTTCCTTTTCATTCTATATAGAAATAATAATTTCTTGTCTTTGGTAGAGATAATACTTGTCCTATGACAATTTGTAGTAAATTACTTGTCTTTTTTGCCCAATACTCGACACACTGCTTTTATGACATCCTTGTAAAGTATGTAAATGAAAGTGTTGTAATGATATGTTTCCAGTTATTTAACTACCCTAAAGTAGTTGGAAAATAGTAATGATCAAAACAGCTTTTTGAGTATACAAAAGGTATACTTCAACATTGAAACACCAAAACCCATGAGTTTCTACTAGATAGTATATTTGTCTTCACTCAGAAGCTTTTGTTCTGATGTCTCCTAGTTCTAACAATCTTGATTAGTGGTGACAATAATGATGAAGATGCTAATGATAGCTATATATCCTAGGCACTGGCATAGGAAAGGCACTGGCATTTCATTATTTTAATTATCCTTGCAACTGTTTTAACTATCCTAAGGGTAGACATTACTTACCCTCATTTAATAGATGAGAAACCAAGACTGAGTGGTTAAGAAACTCACCCAAACTATAGGGGAAAAGCTCAGCTCCAACAGAGCCCTCTCTTCAATACCACATGGCCTTTCTGAAAAAGATGATCATTTATGTTCCTCAGCGTTGCATTCTTGGCTTTCTGCTTTTTGCACACATACTCACAGAGAAGTGATTTCATCCAAATTTATGGCTGTGACCATCACTAGGTACTAGCAATTCCTAAAATTACTTTCCAGTTCAGCTTTCTTTCCTTAGTTCTTTATCTATATAGTATCTTACTGATCCTAGGATATTCTTATTTCAGTGTCCAACAGGGACCTCTAACTAAACATGTACTGAATTAATATCTCATCTTCACTATCCCCTTCTAATATCAGTTTATTCTCTTTCCATCCCTTTCTTCCTATTGGGCAAAATTATATACCTATTAGAGGCTCGGTGCATGGGAGTCATGCACTCAGAGGGAGGCCCCTCAGTCTGGTCTTCACACTCTTGCAGTCCAGGAGCCCTCAAGGGATGTCCAACTGACGGCTTAGGTTGGGTCCTGGCTTAGGCTTATCCTTAGCGCTGCTGTGGAGGTGGGAGAGACTCCTGCCACCATCACTGCGCTCGCCAGCTGTGAGCTCGGCTTCTGGCTGAGTGGTGCTCTCCCTTGGGAGCACACTGACCACCAGGGGGCAGCTCCTGCATTGAGCATCTGTCACCTGGTGGTCAGTGTACATCATAGCGACCAGTTGTGCTGCCATTTGGTTGATTTGCATATTAGCCTTTTATTATATAGATCTAGAGGCCCAGTGCATGAAAATTCATGCACTGGAGGGGGTGGGGGTCCCTGAGCCCAGGCTGCTCCCTCTCACAATTCGGGAGCCCTACTGACGGCTTAGGCCTGCTCCCCATAGGGAGCCACAGTCTGGCCTCTCTCTGCGGTAGGCGACTGGCCGACCAGGGGAATGCGTTGCTCCCATCACCCTGCTGCTGCTGCCACTCCTGGCCACTGCAGTTGCCAGCCCTTGGCGATCACAGCCACCAAGATGTTTTTATCAACATGAACTCCAGTTGAAAAAAATGAAAAAAATGACAACTTTCTTTAGGCATTTTCAAGATGTCTCTTTCATAGAATATGACTCTCTCTCTCTCTCTCTCTCTCTCTTTATTTCTTTCTTCCTTTCCTCACCTGAGGATATTTTTCCATTGATTTTTAGAAAGCATGGAAGAGAGAGGAAAAGACAGAGAAACATCAATGTGAGAGGGACACATCAATTGGTTGCCTCCTGCATAAGCCCTGACCTGGCCAGGGAGGAGCCTGCAACCTAGGTATGTGCCCTTGACCAGAATTGAACCCAGACCCTGCGGTCTGCAGGCCAAGGCTCTATCCACTGAGCCAAACTGGCTACGGCAGGATATGACATTTCTTAGCCTCTCCAGTAGCAGACCTCCTTTTTTTCCTCCAGGAGTGTGATAGAAAGACCCTGGATCACTTTCTTGGATTGTTATAACCAAGTGAGTTGCGTACCACAAGCTTAGCCATGAGCAGTCAGAAAAGGTGTTTCCTGTGCAGCTCACATGCAGAGGCAGGACTTCCGGCGTGCTGGGTCTGCCAAGCCCTCTCTCTTTGCAGCCGCGACAAAGGCCCTCTCTTCTCTCTCTGGCCTCTCTCCTCTCTCTGGCCCTTTGCAGCTGCAGCGGCTTTATTGGGAAGGATGTCCAGAAGATATCTGGTCAAATTAGCATATTACCTTTTTATTAGTATAGATTTGCCCAAGCCAGGGGGTGTCCTTGACATTTTTCTGTCCTTCAACCCTCACATTCAATTGAAAACTGAATCCTATTGATTCTACCTCTTTAGTGGTTCTCAAACCCCCAAATTCATTCTCTTTTTTCCATCTCTACTTCTTGGTGCTTTAGTAATCTCTTCATAATATTTTGCCTGGATGCTTCAACAGAATCCAAGATTCTAATGTCACTCATTCTGTGCTTCATAGAAATTTGTTTAACTTCTCATGTAAACGTCTCTATTTCTAAAAATCTAAAAGCAGAGTAGGACAAGTACATTTTCTAGCTTGATTATTTAAGTTGGATACAATGAATATAAATACTATTACTAAATTGCTTCAAGTGTTTTATAACACTTGAAAACGTGAAATTTTTCAATTCTTTTCTTTTACCTGTTATTTCTGAACTATATAGGTTATATACACTGCAGACATGTATAAATTGTAGACTATGGTCAAAGTATCTTAATGCTTTATTTCTTAGAGTATCTAGCCTCTTAACTTCTTAAAAGCCCATGCTCTAAATGGCTGCCCTAAAGTCCTTTTCTAAAAATATAAATCTGATTCCCTCATGGTTCTGCTTAAAATTTTTCAATGGTTCCTTACTTACTGCCTCGAAGACAAAAATTCAAAATCTTTAGTTGATATAAAACAAGTTGTCAGAGGCTATTTTTTGTGAAGGCAACTGACAATCAGCCCTACATAATAGCTCCTGAAGACATTACTAGATTATGTTAGAAATGATGACCTAAATTTACACAGTACAATTCTATCCACCACACTGAACTTAAGAAGTCAAGATTTATTGAAAGGGATTTCCTAAAGAAATGTTTCTATGTGAATGGCTAAATAAATAAATGCCAATAAGTTAAATTTTATGTCACTGCACTTTCAGATTTTACAAGAAGGGAAACTTTCATGAGAAGTCAAATGAATTATTTAGGAAACAGAATTAGTATGGAGTGGCATGAGGTGTTGAATCCAGATCATAAGGGAAATTAAATATTAAGAGTCTTAGGCCAGGCTTACACAGTATAGGAAAAACTGACAAAATGATGAAATATAAGAAATTAAAAGTTCCCAGTCATTATCTAATCTAGAGGTCACAACCACAGGTCATACTATGCCTGAAGGTAGACTTTATCTGGTCAATACATAAAGTTGAGAGCAGAAATCTTCCTTAGTAATATCCAAGTCTTTTCAACTGTGTTAAATATAAATTTAATCATTTGAATTTTCTCCCATACCTGTCATCATCATAACATTTAAATACCTTCTTCCCAACATGCGAGCACACACGCATACACACACATACACACACACAGAGTCATCTATAGTTTATTGCAAGCAATGAGAACGTAGGGCTGAGATATACAATCATCCACATGTTAGTTGGAAGAAGAAAATCAAGACTAAGAAAGTGTGGAAGCATAGCTGAAAGGCGAATACCTCATGCTTAATTCCAGATTTAAAACCATGAGTGTTTTGGAAATAAATTTTAATCCTGGACAATGTTATAGAAAACCTGGGTTCTCAATTCAGAATGAAGCCACAAAAGAATGAGGGTTCCTATATAACTAGTGACCTGCTGCATGGATTCGTGCACATGGAAAGGAAATTTATTAGAAGGTGGCTGGCGGGGCGGGACTGGGTAGCTGGGCCAGACGTACCTTAGAGCCAACCTCCCAACGGCCGCACCTGGGGTGGCGCCGTGGCTTGAAAAGCATCTGCCTCACTCTGGCAGGTGGGGTCCCTTGGCCTGGCCTGCGAGTTTGGGCCAAAACCGGCTCTCCCGAGGGGTCCCAGAGTGCGAGAGGGCACTCTGCAAAGTTGCTGTCATACAGGGTGTGGAACACAAACACAAGTGTGCAGTAAACCAGATTTGGGGCCGACAGTGCCCCAGCAACAACATAACCCACTGCCAAAGGTGGAATCCAATGGCCCCACAAGGAATCGGGCTCCCTCCTCTCTGGTTTTGGGGGGTGTCACCCGAGAACCGCTGCTGCCACATCACTGCAGCTCGGCAGCTCCTGTGTTCAGTGTCTGTTCCTTGGTTGTCAGTTCATGTCATAGCAACTGGTCGGACAGTTGGACACTCAGCATATTAGCCTTTTATATATAGAGAGGCATCTCAAGAGGCTAACACATAGGAGGCATATGAGAAATATTTATTTAGTGACTGAATGGATGAATGAGTGAATCAATCAATCAATGAATTTGCTGTAAGATTCACTTAAAAAATTCCCCTTGAGGTATTTCTTATCCCAAACTATCGCTCTTCTCCCATCCCCAGATTCTGTTAAGTGCCTGCCTCACTTCTACACTGCCAGACATTTGCTGTCAGTTCACCATCAGTTACCAGAGTGCCCACAGTCGAACACCACAGACCCACTGTACTGAGGATAGATGGGACTGTTGCACGTGGCAGGGAGCCCTGTCTGGGAGCTGATAACGATATGGAGTTGACTGACAAGCTTCTGCAAGTAGATGTGGAGCTAATGAGCCAACATTACCCAACCTTGCCAAGGCCATATAGAGAAGGGATATGGCCCGTTAAAACAACAACAAATAAATATCCATATCGGATTCATGTTCTTTATGTTCTTCTCCACACCAAGGTCATCCTCCAATGAGCCATTATGTAGGGGAAATTAATTCCACTTGCACTGATCATGAAACCCACAACTTGAAGTAATTCTAGGGTACATTTAGGAAGAGTTACCGAAACTAAAATTGGTTAAATCAATTCTGGCCATCAAAGGAGTAACAGATGTTGTGGCCAGGCTGCCTCACATTTTGGCAGAAAATTATCCTGATTTTAGACAGATTGCAACATTTTAAACAATATTCCAAATGGAGTCATTCTTAACAATACTGCAGGATTGCTGGGGCGGGGGTGGGGGGGCGGGGGGTGGGGGGAGAGTATTTTATAGAGAAAATAAAGGTTCCAACACAGGCTAGAAAAAGACGAGGGACTTTCTGATGAACCTAAAGCACAGGACCATAGTGCATTTGGAGCTGAAGTAATTGCCACAATATGAATGAGCTTCTGCAGTTTGTTACCAAATAACCACGGGAGGAAGATAAAGCATTTATTTCCAGCTTGCGGCAATGTGCTTTCATCACAAAGCCATTGGTAAGTGGTGACAATTTTACTCAATAATATTGTTTGCAAGCAGCATGGAATGCCTGACAAAGGTAGGTGGTAAGCTCTCTAACTTCCTTCGAGCTTCAGACAGCTTTATTAAATTCTCACCGACACAGGATACTGCCCTGGGCACTGAGCAACAAAGTGTTTCACATGCTCTGGGGTAACAGCAGCCAAGTGCTCCACCCTTAGCCCTACCCAGGGCTGAGGAGACTTCTGTGAAGTAAGATGATACTCCAACACTCCTCCTACACAATAGTTGCAGATACATAAAACCCTAAAAGTTGTTATTTTGTGAATTATACATAAAGTTCAAAATAATCAAGAATTTTAAGCCATGATCCATTACAAAAACTTCTGAATGGGAAATAAATGGCCTTATCTATTAAAGCTCAGAGTTTCTGAATTACCAGATTCTAACCTAAAAAAAATGGTCTTAATGAACTGAGAAGAAGAGACGCTGAGAATATTGGTCACCAAAGTGGATATTAGC
>PVJC01048795.1:0-12406 GCA_004026665.1 Murina feae | reverse complement strand
CCCTCTGACCTGCTTTGCTCCCTCCCCCATTCCTTCCTTCTTCCCATTCTCCTTTTAAGCTCTACCAGCTCCCCCTTTATAACTTTTCTTCCCTCCCTCTTTTTCTCTCATCCTACCTTTGCCATACATTCTTCTCTACTTACTGCCACTGTTTTAATACCTATCTATCTACCTGCCTAATTATCCACTATCATTTATCATTTTTTCTTTTCTAACTTCTTTTAAAATTTCTTCCCAGTACACAACTATACTTGATTTTCATTATAGGCCCTACAGTTCACTCATACATCCTCTTTTTTTAACTCTGCTGTCCACTGACTCTTTTATAAAGTTCTTCCCTCCATCCTGTTCCACCCCTCCCCCACCTGGTTACTTTCCCCCAAACTCTCCCTGGCTGCTGCTCCCTCTGCCTGCCCCTACCCATCTTTCTGTCTTCTGGCTCCCACAGGTTCAGCCCAGCTGTGAAGGGAGATGGGGCCTCTCACAGGAGACCCCTGCTCCTGTGGCAGAGAAAATGGAGCCACCGAGAGAGTGGGCCCAGGAGACGGTGTGTGTGTGAGAGAGGGAGCAGCCCTCCTTCCCTCATTAAAGCTTCCATGGGGAGGGGGCATTAACCCCCAGCTCAGGGCTCAGCTCCATCCAGGTGGCAGCTGCCCATGCAGCCCCAGCACTGCAGCTGCAAAGCAGGAGCACCTCCACCTCTGGACCATCCACCCTTCCATTCAGGGACCCACCAATGGCACAGCTTCTGACTCCCTTGGACAGCAGTGTGGGCTTGCTTTTCCCACCCCTCTGCTTCCGCCTGGGATCAGCCTGGAATCCATCGCGGGGCACACACACGGAGGCCATGGATCGCTTTCCAGGCTGCAGCTTGGGCGCAGCTCGCTCCTCCCACCCCACACTGTGGTCTGAATCACCCGGTGGGGGAGGGGAGGGAGGGCAGAGAGGAAGGGCTTAACCTCTGCCCCCCTCCCCCCTGCCATGGTTCAGACCACTGCCACTGGCTGGCTCGCTCCTCCCCCCCTGCAGCTGAGGCCACAGGCCAGCTCGCTCCTCCCTCCTGGATCCTGAGGCAGAGGTCTTTCGTCTGCCCTGCTGGTCCCGGGGCTACAGCCTCCGCCATCTTGCCTGGGCTAATTTGCATACAGTCGCTCTGATTGGCTGGTGGGCATGGCTTAGGTGTCCCAAAGAAACGGTCAATTTTAATATTATGCTTTCATTAGTTTAGATAGTCCACTTGTTTTAGCTATGATGTTTTCACTAAATAACAAATATCCACTAATGGTTTCTTTCTCTTTCTTTCTTTCTTTCTTTCTTTCTTTCTTTCTTTCTTTCTTTCTTTCTTTCTTTCTTTCAGGCAGCAATTTTGTTTTACTCCTTTTTGAGTTTCATTTTTAAATTAAATATATTGGGGTAACACTGGCTAATAATCTCATAAGAATCTGAGGTGTACAGCTTTATAATACATCTGTCTACTCTACCGTGTGCTCACTGGTCTCCTTCTATCAGTTGTTGGACCCCCTTTACCCTCTTTGTCCTCTCCCTCCCCCCTCCCTCCTGGTACCCACCTTCTGTTGTCTCTGTCTAAGAGCATAGGTTCCTTAAATAAGAAAAGACATCTACATTCCATTCCTCCTCTCCACCTATCATCTATTTAAATGACAAAAAATTTGCAGCAAGCTAGTTCTGGGGTTAGTGGGGGTAGAGGGTGGACTAAAATACCTTCAAGCACCCAGCCTCTCTCCCTCTTTTCTGTCCTCAGCATTGGGAATTTTCACCTTGGGCTTTTATTCATCCATACAAGTGGCTGCTACAACTCCCAGCTTCAAACACTCAAATGACCAAGTTCAAAGGAGCGTGTAAGAGTGGACAAGGATTACACTCACCTCACATTTCTTTTTTCCTTGTTCCAGGAAGTAGACTGTTTTTCAGAAGCCTTTTTACCTTTCATGCCAAGCCTAGTGCTCTGTGACATCTCAACCTACCACAGACAGAAGAGAACCAATTTCCAAGGCTTGGTTTATTTCCCTGTACTAAGCACAGAATAGTAAGGGGTTTCATTGGTAATGAAAAAAGGAAAGTGCCTGACACTTCTCTCACATTTTAAATAGGTGATTTCCTCCTTAACTTCCTGGATGGTTTTCAAACACACTTATATTAATAAGCCCTATGGAATCAGGCCATTATATCTATTTCCTCACTTGTCAGCTCTACCATTACATGGAATTGCTGACTGTCATTTTTGCTTGTGTATTTTCTCATGCTCCTAATTTTCATTGGAGAGTTTATTAGAGAAGACAAGAATGTGGAAAGCCAAATGCAATTGCCAACACTTTGCATTCATCATCACAGTTGGGTGTGAGTATCTGTGGTCCTGCATATCCTGAACTGGGCGAACACAAATCAGAGCTACATTTAAATATTTAAATCCTAGCACCTGAAAATTTTTTTACTTTAATGACATTTTTTACATTAAAAAATATATGGAAAGTCTTTCCCAGTCTCCTCACAACGTGGTACACATGGAAGATGATAATCTGTGTGTGGCGCGAGTAAACCGGAGGGGATTTAGAGCCGTCCTGAGGCTACTGTGGCTGAAGCTGACCAGCCGAAGAGCTCCGACTACCCCAGACCTTTCCAAGGCCACAAGAGCATCCCTATTCCACAGGACACTGACTGGAAAGTTCTGGTACAGATTTGAGTTTTGAATCCTGGCTCCTCTGCTCCCTGCCCTGAGCAGCTTAACCTTTCTGAGCCTCAGTTTCCTCATCTGTAGAATGGAAATCATAATGAAACTTACTCTATCAGATTTTGGAAGAGATTAAATAAAATAATCATCACTCTGCTCACATTTTTTTGTTATATCCAGAAAATGTATGATCAAGATGGCTCTGTTTGCATGAAACAAGCTGAAGAATGCGTCTGGGCATTCTAGCCATCTAAAGCTTCAGTTCTGACGCTCCCATGTAATGCCTCTGGAGCATAGTAGCATTTCATTTCTTTTTGTAGAGAAAACAACAGCCCTCTCCTACCAGAGGCAAACATTTTGGTGTGACTCTGGACCCTATGGCAATACAAATTAGGTCTTTCTGGTGCATTTTTGGTAAACACTTAACTGTTTAATGTGCCTGACGTCACCCTTCAGCTCTGGCCCCCATCTGCAGGCTGACCCTCTGCCCCTTTCCAAAACCATTTCTCCTGCCAACCATCTGTATGATGGTGACAGGCACAGTAGCCCATCCTCCGGTCCATCGGTCAGGGGAGGGCTCCTGATCCAGACTGCACCTGCGAGGTGCCTCCTTGGGAAAGAGACTAGAAATGAGAAAGAGAAGCGGGCACTTGTTCTAGACCAGATGCTGCCCAGCCCAGGGACGCTCCCCGAGGCCAGCTGGAAAGGGAAGATGAGACTAAAGTAAATGAACCAGAATTACAGGGAGAAGTAGGACAGAAGAGCAAGATAATAATGTCCACTTGTGTGGGTCTCCAGGTCCAGTTACCACAGAGAATGGCCACATCCCTGACCTGATTTTGTGTGAGATACCTCAGAATCCTTATGATACATTCCTTTTATTTTATTACTAGAGGCCGATGCATGAAATTCATGCCAGGGCCTTGGCCCTGGCCCCTGCCTGTTGTGGCTTTGTCCAGAAGGAAGGACATCCAGAAGGACATCCGGTCTAATTAGCATATTACATTTTTATTATTATAGATTTTGCTCAAGCTGATTTATAATAGCTTTCTGTCCTTTACAAAGAGATGTCCAAGCTGTTGGAAATCTCAGTCCTATTATTTCCTATTAAATACATCTGCATATCAGCAGCATTCCATTTCTCTTTATAGAGAAAAGAGCAGCCACCATCTGCTAGAGGCTGTATATTTTAGGCAGAATTTCAGAACTTCATAGCAACCTAAATTAATTCTTCTTGGGAGATAACAGTCAGTGTGAGAGAGAATTAAAGCTATCTTTGTGCCTTCATAAAAATCTACTGCCCCACAGGCCTGTCACTTCCCAAAACACATGCTGGTATTTGGATGATTGAGTTGAGCAAATGAAAGACTCAGGGATAGATAACATGTTACTGTGTGTGTGTGCGCACATGTGTGTGTATTAAATTCAATGCAAGGTCCAGTTCATTGATTACACAGACAATGGTACCAAGATCAGAGATGAAAGAACCCTAGAGAAGAGCAGGGTAAAGAGAGGTAGAGAGGATAATCTCCCTCCCTCACTTGGGAATGATTTATTGAGGGCCTGTCCCATCTCAGGCACTGGACTGTATCTTAGGTACATTCAGACCCTCTTTTCTAAGGAGTACTGCTGACTCCGTTTCATGAGGAAGATGACCATATACATTGCTTTGAAAAGAGAAGACTTGGAAGATGGACCCTCAAGGGTAGGATAAGAAGAGGAAAAGGAATAATAAGAGATATAACTAGAGTTACCATGTGCTGAGTACATAGCAAAATAGCTCCTCCACCTTAATGAAAAGCTGCAGCAAGTAAACAAATCTCTCAGCAAGCTTCCTCATTGCCCTGGAGGGCAGGCTAACACAGGAAGCTGGGAACATGGGCTGTTAGTTATTTTATGCACAGTTTACAGTTATATATGGTTATTGACTGGCTGTGTGCCATTGGGCCAGTTACTTGACTTCACTGTGCCTCAGTTTCCTTCTCAGCAAAATGTATATAGATAGTAATAGAGCTGGCCTCACAGGGTCATGGAGAGAACTAAATATTTCCTCCATAGAAAGCAATTAACATGCTGCCTAGAATATTGCTGGCATGCACATAGTATGTTCTAATTATTTAGTGTTGTTGTCATTGCTATGACAAATACTCAGTGACAGTTACTTCTCATATACCATTTCACTTCATCTTAACCATGGGAGGAGGGTATTGGCCATACTCAGAGACACTGACTTGCCTGCTATCACACAGAGCAGAGATACAAACCCAGAGATATAAACACCAAGAAGCCACGTCTCCCAGGCAGACATCAATCAGAGTGACAGCCAGTGCTACAGACAGCAAGCAAGAAGCTTGACATCATGTATCCTGGAGCTGAGTGGCTGTCTGAATCACCGGGGGTACTTCACTGATGAATTCCTAATTCCCACCCAAATACCTGGCTGAGCAGGTGATGAGTGAGCTGCAGAAATGGACAATCTGAGCGAGCACCCCAGGGTTTGGCTGAAAAGGGTTTGAAATTTGATTGCTGATCCAGATTCAGATCTGAGATGAGAGGTTGGCTTGGTCACTTGGAGTTTGATGGGGGAAGCAGTCCCCAACTCCAACAGGAGGGGTGGGAATGACTTAGGTAATGGATAGGTGGACTATTTCAGGTAGGACCAATAACCTGAGTGAAGGTTGGGAATAAAAATGCACATGGTGGCCCAGGGAGTGCCCAGTGGCATTCACTGACTAATGATAAGAAGTAGCAGAAAAGAAGTCTGGACAAGGAGGTAGGGGTCCTACCGTGAAAGGCCTCAGGCCATAATGAGGTGAGTCTTCTATAACCACACTCAGCCTGCAGGCAACCATTCCCATATGGTGGTGGGGGTGGGAGGGGGGACAGGGACTGAGTCCTTTATTGTGATAATGCATTAGCTTTTTAGATGGTCCTCCCACTTTGCCTCTTGACCCTCTATATCCATCCCCCAAACACTAGCACCAAAGTCAACTTAAATAATAGAAACCAAGTCTTGTTGTTCCCCTGTAAGGGCTTCCCATTTCTCTACAACAAAATCCAAATTCTTCACCGTCGTCTACCTGCCCAGATTCCTGCTGACCAGCCCCCTTCATCTTTCAACACCCACCCTTGTCAACAGGCTCCAGTCTCCATCCAGCCTGATCTTTCTCTTCCTCAAACCTGGATCCTATCCCTAGCCCAGGCTCTTTTTCACTCCACCCCTTCCCCCTGCCACACTCTTCATTCAGCTCATCCTTTGGGTCTCAGCTTAAATGTCACCTCCTCAGAGAGTGGGTATTCAATCACCCAATCTAAAGTTTATTCCCATACTTCCCACACTCCCTTTATCTCATCTCCTGCCTCTTTTCCTCCATAGCATTTATCACCACCTGCAATCATCCTGTTTATTGTTTTATAGTCTGTCCCACACCAGCATGTAAGTGCCTGTGAGGAGGGGCCTTTAATGTGTTCCTCATTGCTGGGTCTCCAGCACCTAGAATGTGCTCTGATAACATCTGCTGCATGACCGAGTGATGGTAATGACGGCAAGTGCCCTGGAGACGAGAGGCGGTGGGTTAGAACACTGGACTCTCGTGGCTCCTGGCTGCTATGTCACTACTGCAGTCTCTCTGTTAGGATCCTCTGCAAAACAGAAGGCTCAACTCTGTTTTTGCTATATTGATAGAATTTCATTAACCTAATGATGTCTGCCCTCTAACTCTCTCAGGCCAGTCTACTAACCTTTCCCTGGCAGTTCAAATAGCTCTAAAATATGAGGCCACATTTACAGTTATTCTGGCAGAGTTCATTAACAGCATCCTTAAGCACACTTTGTGAGCATGAATAGATCAGTGGTAGGTGGCATTTTCATAAGTATGCTCCAATATTTATATTTCTTTAGACTGAAAGAATGGTGCTAATGGGGTGGAGAAGAACAGACTTTTTCTGGCTGAACAATGTCCATATGATTAGGTACACAGACTGTGATTGACAAAAAAATACAGCCACCTTGGATCCTCTGCGGAGACGGAGACGAAGGAATGTGTATTCACATAAGGCTGCCGCACCCCAGGCACCTGGGGGAGCTCCCAGAGTTCACCTTGGACATCGGGTTCACCATGCAATGGGCCCAGCGAGTAGAGAAGCTAAAATAATACCATCTGCACTGCGTCACGTGTACACTGGCGGTCTACAGATCATTCCCCAGTGACCCTGGCTGAGCCCATTATAGGCCTGAAAGGAAGTGCCATCAGGACGCCCAGTTCTGGTTGCCACTGATTCTGGTTAGTGATGTCACAGAAGGTTTGCCAGAGTCCAACGGAAAGAAGAAAATCTCGCTTCTGATCCTGACTGGAGGGCTTGACATTTAAATCTGACACCAAGGTTGCAGCTTCATCCTGATTGCAAAATGCCTTGTGCTTTAAGTTTTCACTGCATATTTAATCACAGGAATGGCACACTTCTCGTGGCAAGGCAGACAGGGCAATGGAGCACACTCCGTGTGTCCAAGAAGGACGGAAATTTCAGCCTCTCTTCGTACATGCAGAGGGGACGACAGCCTGAAAACAATAAAGACAAAAACCAAAGGCAGGCCAAGGTTTTCTGGGCCCCCTCCAAGCCCCATTGTGATCACTACCCTTTTTTCTGCATTGCTTCTTATCAAGGGAACCCTAAAGCAACTTCATACTGCAGCTGCGCATGGCTGCAATGAAATGCTGGTAAAGGTCATCTGAGCAGAAGGACTTTTATTTCTCCCGTCTTTTCCCAGCAGGAAAATTTACTAAAGTTTATAATCAGCTAGAAAAAAAGTGAGATTTTTAATGATGTTAAAAAAAAATCCCTCAAACGGCAGGAATCTTACCTCTCAGCTCTCTGAACCCAATCTTCTGCAATGTCCCAAGTTTACAGTGGACCTGAGCTGAGACCCAGATAAAACAAAACCAAAAGGCTGAACCTGAAAGTTCCCTTTAAACCATAATAGAGAAATACCATTGTACTCTCTCAAGTTCATTTATTGATTCTTTCAACAAATGTTTGAAAGTCCCTATTTACCAGACACGAAGGCCCTATTTGCCAGACACTAGGGATGCGGCAGGTAACAACACAGATCGAAACCTCTACCTTTGTAAAACTTACATTTTAGAAGAAAAGAGGTAGATAATAAACACTATTAATGAGGAAATAAATGTTAGAAGGTGTCGAGTGCTATAAAATGAGAGGCAGAGAAAGCAGTGAAAGAACATTGAGAGCAAAGGCAGGGGTACAGTTTGTAATGGTTAGCAAACTATCTAGTGTTACATAACAAATTACCTCCAAACTCAGCTACTAATGTAATAAGCACACATTACTCCCCACAGTACTTGAGAATTCAGAACCCACAAGCAGCTTAGCTGGGGTTCAGAGGGACTATAGTTACCTCAAGACTCAAACAGGTCCAGAGAAACTGTTTCCAAGTCCACTCACAGTTTGGGTGGTTGGTCCCAGCTATTTGCAGGCTGTTGGCCAGAGAATTTGTACCACAGGATTATTTTTCAGCCTCTTCCCTAGCATCCTTTTAATAACCGATTCAGAATGTGAAGGGTAACTACCCTGATGAACTAGAGCTCACAGCCTCAAGGTGGACTGACACTCAGGAAGCAGCCTAGGCTCACAGTCCAAACCAAGACTGGCAGTGCTATCAGCGGATGAGTGCTCAGTGTTGGCCAAACCCTGCGCTATGCCATGCACTGGCCCTAGTGAATTTTGTCATAGAAACCCTCTATGAGGAACAATTATTTTGTTTCATTGTCGATCAAACTGAAACTTAGAGATGTGAAGTTTTGTCACATGGCTAATAAATGTGGGCACTGAAACCCCAAAACTATTCTAAAACACCTCCTTAAAAGAAATGTATTCAGTTTCCATGGGACAAGACTGGTTTTTCCTTAAATAATTAACCCCAGCTGAACTTTTAATCAACCAATCCTATATAATCCTATATAATAAAAGAGTAATACGTAAATTGACCCCAGCAGCAGAACAACTGGGAATGACTGGTCACTATGACACACACTGACCACCAGAGGGCAGATGCTCAATGCAGGAGCTACCCCCTGGTGGTCAGTGTGTTCCCACAGCAGGAGCTCTGCTCAGCCACTAGCCAGGCTGATGGGTGTCAGCACAGCAGTGGTGGCGGGAGCCTCTCCCACCTCCTCAGCAGCACTAAGGATATCCAACTGCAGCTTAGGCCTGCTCCCTGCTGGCAAGTGGACACCCCCAAAGGGCTCCTGGGCAGCCAGAGGGATGTCTGACTGCCAGCTTGGATCAGGCCTAAGCCAGCAGATGTACATCCCCCGAAGGGTTTCCAGACTGCGAGAGGGCACAGGCCAGGCTGAGGATCCCCCCATCCCCCACCCAGTGCACAAACTTTTGTGAACCAGGCCTCTAGTAAAGAGAGAATATGCAAATGGTCATCATGCCATCATGCTGTAATGGCTCAGACACTCAACACTGGGAGATAGGAATGGGGACCAGGCAGGCAAAAATGAGCTCATGAGAGAGGAATGGGGACCAGCCAGATTGTGGCCTGGGAGATGGACAGGCTGCCTACCCACTGGTCCAAGGCACCAGTGGCTGCATCTGCACCTGCGGTCCAGAAGATGGACAAGCCACCCGCCCCATGGTCCCGGGCACCTGTGGCTGCAGCCTGGGTGAAGCCACCCATCCACGGTCCCTTGTGGCTGTGGCCAGTCCAGGTGAAGCCGGTCTGTGTCCTGGGTGCCTGTGCCCAGCCAGAGGGAGAGAATCTTGGGTCCCAGGTGTGGGGTGAAGCAGAAGTAGTTAGAGGCAATCACACTCGTAGGGGAGCAGTTAGGGGTGATCAACCAGGCAGGCAGAGGTGGTTAGGGCCAATCAGGCAGGCAGAGGTGGTTAGAGGCAATCAGATGGGCAGGCAGAGGGGTTAGGGGCAATCAGGCAGGCAGGCCACCGATTAGGAGCCAGCAGTTTCAGATTGGAAGAGGCGATCGGACATCCCCCAAGGGGTCCCAGGTCAAAGAGGGTGTAGGCTGGATTGAGGGGCACGTCCTCCCTACCCATGCACAAAATTTGTGCACTGGATTTCTAGCAACTGTAATAAGAACAAGTAGCAAAATAAAATCCCCCCAATTAATACAAATATAATATATAAATATATATGTATAAATACATACATATACATATATATAATCAGCAAAGACTCAAGGAGATGAATAAAGACATTAGAAGTCCCTAGAGATGTTAAAACTCCTCCAATAGTAATTTCCAATTAAAAAAGGCTCAAGTTTAAAAGAAACTGATCTCATAATTCATTGTGAAAGAAGAGATATGAAACCTTGTGGCCTTTTTAAAGAGCACTTTTTGGCAACATGTACAATTTAAAGGATCTTATCAATGGTCAATTATTCTTGTTGAGGATTAAACCTGCCTTTCTAAGCAGTGGGCTGGGGCACGGTGCCCACATCAGGTAATTGATTTGATTGTGAAATTGATCTGGATTCCATGCGGCAAGAGGGCACATAAAATAGGTCCAAGCATGGAAACATCTTATTTCTAGTCTTTCCTGATACCTCTCCATAAGTCCCTCTCAGCTCTGCTCAGTTCCACTATCTCTGACTCATGAGAGAATCAATCACTGAGAGATGAATCACTTTCTTAACACAACTCCCATTGTACATTCGATGTTGATGCAACAAAGGCTGCAGATAAATGAGCATATTCAAGCTCAGGAAGCAACTTTTTCTTTAAATCATTTTTTAGAAGTTTCCAATTAAAGATCCAACTCCTGTCCATGCAAAGACAGCCTCAGGGCCCTGGATGTACCAGGAAGGCAGTGCCAGGAGTGATGTCTCTAGACATCACCGACGTCACAGCCCTTGCCTGACCCTGTGAGACACTGAGAAGTGGGCGGTTAAATTAGGGTGGTATAAGCCTGTTAGGCAAGAGAGCTAGCTTCTATTCTGGTCCAGCCATTTACTGGCTGTAAGCAGCTTTAGTAAATGACTACAGTTCTCTTTGATTTGGTGTCATTAGATGTGAAAGAATATTAATATAAACTACCTTACAGGCTATTTGTGAGGATTAGAAAAAGAGAAAAAGACCTACAGACCATAGAATATGCTTTATAAAGGCAATCGTGGTCATGGTCTCATAACCATCAGCATCTCATATTTGGATACTCAACATACCAGTATATTGCTCTGGGTACCAAGCTTGGGCCAGGCAACAAGCTAGACAGTGGGGACAGTGAACAAGGCAGATAACAGCTTATGTTCCAGGTGGAATGAAGCTGATAGATGAGGAAGAGAGCCTTTCAGTCCTGGAACAGATTTATCAACAGGAGTCCCTTGTCCTCAGCCACCTAAACTAGTAAAACTGCTTTTTTTTAATCAAAAGAATAACAAGCCCCCCAAAATCAGGATGGCAAATAAAGTAGGCAAAGGAAAAGAAAACAAAGAGAAACCTACAAGGAGTCTCATGATACAGGCTGTACTACACTTTTTAAAAAAATAAATCTCTATTGTTCAGATAATTATAGATGTTCCTCTTTTTTACCCCCATAGCTCCCCTCCACCTGGTTCTCACCCCACCCCATGCCCTTATCCCTCACCACTGTCCTTATCCATAGGTGTAAGATTTTTGTCCAATGTCTTCCCACATCCCTCACTCCTCCTTTCCCCTGAAAATTGTCAGTCCACTCCATTTCTATGCCCCTGCTTCTATTATATTCACCAGTTTATTCTGTTCATCAGATTTTTTTATTTACTTACTTTTTAGATTCACTTGTTGATAGATATGTATTTGTTTCACTTTGTTGTTCATAATTTTTATCTTTACTTTTTTCTTCTTTTTCCTCTTTAAAGAATACCTTCAGCATTTCATATAATCCTGGTTTGGTGGTGATGAACTCCTTTAGCTTTTTCTTGTCTGTGAAGCTCTTTATCTGACTTTCAATTCTGAATGACAGCTTTGCTGGGTAAAGTAATCTTGATTGTAGATTCTTGCTGTTCATCATTTTGAATATTTCTTGCCACTCCCTTCTGGCCTGCAGAGTTTCTGTTGAGAAATCAGCTGACAGTCATATGGGTGCTCCCTTAAAGGTAACTAGCTGCTTTTCTCTTGCAGCTTTTAAGATTCTCTCTTTGTCTTTTGACCTTTCAGAGATTCCTCCTTACAGACTTTCCAACCAAGTCCCATGCTTCCCACAGTGTATTGGATCAAAGAAACACTTGGCAGACTGCCTGGTACATATTGACAGCTAATAAATGACACCCCACAGTTGAGAGGTAATCTTTACATATGTAGAGCATTTTATGAGTTATTGTAGAATCAAATCTTTAAAAGGGCTATAAACAGGAAATTATTTTCTCCCACAATTGCTTTTTTTCCTCTGAATCATTGAAAGCATCCTTCTGAATCTCTTAACACTTTTTCAAAGATTCAAAAACACTTGGTCACTTTGGCTACCAAAATATAGTCCATTACAATTTAAACCCTCAATCGCATATTTAATTCCAAGTTCAGTTTTCTGAGTACATGCTAAACCTATGAATAGTAGTGCAATCTCATTTACTACATATAAATATTTACTTTGAACTTGGGAATTGGAAGCAGAACTAGATAAAATGAAAAGTAGAATAACAATAAAAAAAGGTGGTAAATAAAAGCTAAGGTAAACATACTAGAAGGAAAGAGAAAGAG
>PVJC01048794.1:0-12430 GCA_004026665.1 Murina feae | reverse complement strand
TTTGCAGGCCAGAAGGGAGTGGCAAGAAATATTCAAAGTGATGAACAGCAAGAACCTACAGCCAAAATTACTTTACCCAGCAAAGCTATTGTTCAGAATTGAGGGTCAGATAAAGACCTTCACAGACAAGAAAAAGCTAAAAGAGTTCATCACCACCCAACCAGTATTATATGAAATGCTGAAAGGTATCCTTTGAGAACGAGGAAGAAGAAAAAGGAAAGTAAAAATTATGAACAACAAATATATATCAACGAGTGAATCTAAGAATCAAGTGAATAAAAAATCAGATGAACAGAATAAACTGGTGAATAGAATAGAATCAGAGGCATAGAAAGGGAGTGGACTGACAATTTTCGGGGGTTTAGGGTGTTGGGGATGCGTGAAGAGACTGGACAATAATTGTACACCTATGGATGAGGACAGTGGGGGGGCAAGGACAGAGGTTGGGGTGGGAAATGGGAGGAGGGGAGCTATGGGGGAAAAAAGAGAAACAACTGTAATAATCTGAACAATAAAGATAAATAAATAAATAAATAAATAAAAAGAATCATCCCTCATACAAGCTTTACATATATATATATATATATATATATATATATATATATATATATATATAAAATAAATATTTACATATATATATATATAAAATAAATATTTGTATTGATTTCAGAGAGGGAAGGAGAGAGATGGAAACATTAATCATGAGAGAATCATTGATTGGCTGCCTTCTACCCACCCCCCACTGGGGATTGAGCCTGAAATGTGTGCATGTGCCCTTGACAAGAATTGAACCTGGGACCTTTCAGTCCACAGGCTATCTATTGAGCCAAACCAGCTAAGGCTAAAAATGTTATTACTGATTTCAGAGAAAGGAGAGAGAAATATCGATGTGAGAGGGTAACATTGATTGGCTGCTTACTACATATCCCTTACTGGGGATCAAGCCCACAACCAGGGTATGTGCCCTGACCTGGAATGGAGCCAATGACCTGAGTGCATGGACAACACTCAGATCAACTGGCCAGCGTGGGAGTGGACACTTAATTCCTTTTCTTTATAAACAGGCACACTAAAATGTAGAAGGGAAGTTTTCTTACTCTTTTGTAAGCCTACATATAATACCGATTATGAGTAATTTCCCTAAACTCTCAGGTGCATATTCCATTCATGTCTTTATTATTAGAACTCTGTCTCCATTTATATGTGGATTTAGAGTCTTTTTATCTTCTGCCTGGTCAACCATCAAACTTAAGTTGTCTGCTGTGAGTTGGTGGAGAACATCTGACTTGACTTTCTACAAATCATCCTTATCCAGATGTCCCTGGAACTTCTGGTCCTATATTTGATGTTTTTAAAACCAATCTCTTGCCCATTTATATGCTCCCTATAACAGTTCTAACCTTTTTTATCATCCTCAAGCCCCTAATTCCTCTTATTCTATAACTATCAGCATTTTTCTTCTCTCACTTTACTGAAAAGATAAAAATCATCACACGTGAATTCTGTCTGCTCTCTTCTTCAGCCAGGGGAAGAGATAGATGATGCTCTCTGAGGCCAGCTCCCCATCAGTGCTTAGGATTCAGTCCCTGTCCTGCTATACGACACCTCAGTTTTCCCTCTGCCACCATTGATCTTTTCCTTTATTGGTTTTATGTTACCAGCCACTTAGATTTCAATGAGAGGTGCTTGGATTGAGAGTATGAGAGCACTATTTAAGGTTTATAGGTTGGATGGAAACATTGTATACTAGATGGCACTGCAAAGGCTTCCATATTCTGGCCTTGTCTGAACAAGGCAGGAAGTTGCTTACTCATGTTCAAGTTTTGTGTGTGTGTGTTTTTTAAAAACGACTATTTTTCAGGCTGGCTACATCCCCTTCAGGGTTTGGGTCCCTACTGGGGTGCCTGGCCAGCCTGGGTGAGGGGCTGAGGGCCGTTTTCAGGCTGGCCACATCCCCTTCAAGGTGGGTGTCCCCCCAGGGGGTACCTGACCAGCCTGGGTGAGGGGCTGATGGCTGTTTTCAGGCTGGCCACAATCCTCTTCAGGGAGGGGGTTCCTGCTGGGGTACCTGGCCAGCCTGGGTGAGTGGCTGATGGCTGTTTGTAGCAAGGCTGGCTGGAGCAGGTATCTGGGATTTATTTAACTTCTAAAGTTGAAACTTTGTTGCTTTAATTGGAGCCCAGGTCGGATTGCCCCTGACAACCCAGGCTCCCAGCCCTTCCTTTAGCCTAAGGCTGGAAGCAGGTCTCTGGGGTTTATTTATCTTCTATAATTGAAACTTTGTTGCCTTGAGCCGCCTAAGCAGACAGGAACCTTAGCTTCCTGCATTGCCCAGGCAAGCCTCCTGCTTGTTCCAGCTTCATGGCTGCCGGCCGCCATCTTGGCTGGGTTAATTTGCATACAGTTGCTCTGATTGGCTGGTGGGCGTGGCTTAGGTGTAACGGAGTAAAGGTCCATTTGCATATTACTCTATTATTAGATTAGATTAGACAAGTGCTTTTGTCAGTGGGTGATCTGATGTATTTTCTTATCTACAATGTCATGGCTTCCATCTCAATGTAATACACAGTGAGCTGTGGCGGGAAGGAAGGTCCTGCTCTGAGTATCAGGAACCTAGGTCTGTAACTTTGCTTTTAGACAAATTTCCTAAGTGACCTTGTAGCTGCCCTTTCCCCTCTAGCTGAACACAGATGGGATGGAATTAGACTTACCTGATCTAATCCCATTCACCTTTACCCTTCTGAGACTTTTTTGTTCACATTTCCTTTCTCTGCTGTTAATGAGCAGTAGAATTAAGATTTCTTTTATTCTCAGAGAGTAGACTGCAGTTGCAATTTTCTAATATAAATACTTAACTTACAAGCATCTAGTTTCTAAAAGGAAATTAAAAGGTTTTCTGTGGGGAAATTTAGCTATTCTGTTATTCTAACAGAAGTCTGTTTTAGTCAGTTCTAATTTTAATCAATTGTTCTGATTTTAATCAATTGTTCTAATTTGAGGAAACCTATTTTTCCTGGGACAGAAAGACACTTTTGTCTCTTACCATGGCCCATCTCTTTCATAAATTAGACTTTTTCACTGTTCCCAAGTGAGCTTTCATTTGTTTTGGGTTGCTGGGATTAAGCAATTGCACTATTTTTATTTTTTTAAATATGTTTGTATTTTAGAGAGAGGAAGGGAGAGGGAGAGATAGAAACATTAATAGTGAAAGAAAATCATTGATTGACTGCCTCCCACCCTGGGGATTGCCCCACACTGGGGATCAAACCTGCAACGGGACATGTGCCCTGACCGGGAATCAAACTGTGACCTCCTGGTTCATGGGTTGAGGCTCAACCATTGAGACACAGCAGCCAGGCAGCAATCACACTATAAAACAGTGTCTTGGTGTTTAGGCCAGACACTCTTCAGTTTCATGTGTTCCTGATTCCCTGAAATCATGTCTTAATTCAGGCATTTTACCATCTGACCATGGAATTAATCAGACCACATCTTATTAGTGTGCCCTTATTAAAAACTATGGGGACAGAAGTTTTTTTTCTCCCATTGATCTCCTACCCATATTTAAAACTTTGGTAGCAACTTTTTTTCTTATTTTCTCCAGGCTTGCCTCATTCTAAATAGGTGAGGTCCCAGGATTGGGAGATGAAATCACTGATTGATTCCATTTCATTCCTCTCTCCATGCTCCACTCCTCACCAGGTACCAGACTCGGAACGCCACCTTGCCAGGTAGTGACAGAACCTCTGCACTGGCTCTCGGTGTATTGTTCAGTTAGACCTTCCGTTGACAGCTTACTTTTTCTATCCTCTTCAAGCATCTTAATTAGAAGGTTAAATTGACATATAATGTAAACCAGGCATTCAAACAGTGTCTCCTGGCTTCACTCCATTTTCTCTTCCCTCCTTTGATTTCCTCCCGTTTTCTACCCCTTCCCCTCCCTCCCTGCCTACTTCTGTTTGCTTTGTTCTCCACCACAGAATAGGCCCCAGAAGCTCTAAGCTCACAGGGATCTTTGAGCTCATGAGCCCAGAGGTAGAAACAAAGATGCGCTCTTCCTGCACCCACAGGCCCAGCCCCTTGAAGACGTTTCATCCACTTCTCTTGGGTCACAGGCCCGTCCCCTGAACCACTGACTTTACACAGGGCCCTGGGGAGCCAAGACTGGCCAGCTGGGTGATGTGGCTGCTCCTTCGGCAGGAAGTGGAAGGCAAATTGGCATTGGCAGTCCCATCAGAACCACGCAGCAGGAGACAGCCAGAGAGGTGTTGGGCAGGCTGCCCCCTGAAAGGGTCATGAGGTGAAGCCAACTACGCCTGTTACGTGTTTGTGGTTTTAAAAAGAAATACAGCCCCGTGCCTATTGCAGCATTGTTGTGAGTCTGGCCTTTTCTTCTTAGTCCCCCAGTTCTCTTCTTAGGAACAGTTTCATCTTTTCTGAGTGCCATTCAGGTATTTCATTTGCTTGGTTTAGCTTTCATCTTTGTTCTGAGGCCTTCTACCAACTTTTGTTATGTCAAGAATAGAGTCCGCTGCCCTGAGCACTCCCAGTCAGTGATAACAATTCTGCAGCACATGCGTGTTTCAAGTCCAGTTCCTTTCTAGGAAATGTTTCTTTCACCCGATATGCAACAGATGTAGAGTCAGGGTTGATATAAAAAGACTGCAAATCATTAAAAAAGCAAACAGGATGATCTCGATGGGGTGTCCTCGTCGGATTTAATAATTCGGGTGAGCAATCACCTGCAGCCTCTCTGGAAGTGCAAAGTAGAGTGAGCACAAGGGCGAAGGACTCGCTGCACCGCAGATGCTTAGTGTGCAAGACAAGCGCGCTCTCCCTCCAGCCTCTGGTAGAACTCTCGCTCCGCCAGTTGGCTTTGGAGTCTCATTCCCGTGTTTTCCCCTTTTACCCAGTAGGACTGAGCAAAAACAGAGTCTGAATTCGTTTACTTGGAAAACTAGGGTCTATAGTGTCATTTTGGATATAGTTTCAGAATGTAGCTTACCATGCACCTGCTACATTTAGATTGGCACTACCAAAATGAAAGGCAACATGCCAGGTGGTTATATTCTAGCTAAAAATTTACACTTGATGCTAAATATAAGGACATTGACCGTTCATAGATCCTGCTAAAGCTCTGGTTCTGTTAGAGACAAGAATCTGATGTTCAGCTGTTGTGTGCCCCTATATGGATGGACTGCTGCAGAGAAATACTCCAAAAATTAGCAGAAGTTGTCCCTGCAGGACGCCCCCCTCCTCAACCTCTTCCCAGTGCAGTAGCTCAGGTATCAGGATTGGATACGGTCTGCCTGGCACACAGAGCCCTGTCAATGCTAGTGCTGACATCTTCCCTGACCCCACCTGTGGACCTGCTCTCAGTGAATGCAGTCCACTGGTTCAAGAACAAAGTCACAAGTAGCAGCCTCCATGCACTGCAGCATCAGGTTAAAAGTGTCAGTGGCCTTGGAGGTAGGCCTGGTGCGAGGCCAGCTTTCATTCTGCGGTGGTGACATCTGGGGGAAGCACCTCCTTCTCTGAGACTTCATTTCCTCCTGTGTGAAAGTGAATAGTTTATTTAGAAAGGTTACCAGAAATAAAATGGGGATGACGTGTTGGCACTCAAAACTTTATTCTAGCACAAAATCCTGTTCTTTAAGTTTTCCATCAAACCTGTTAGCACCACTGTTGGCTGCTCATGTCTAAACCAGCTGTCACTTGTCTGGCTCATGCTTCCACTACATGTAAGCAGAAAAAGTTGATTTGGCACCCACCCATCTTTTGGATACTAGAGATGACTTTTATCACCATGGGAGGTTAAGCATGTTTACACATAGCAAGTGCTATTGACGGCAGATCATCATCACTATTATTGAAATTAAAATGTATCACAGGGGGTGTGTGTGTGGGAGAAAACCAAACAACCAATCAATTTGTCTCTCTCACATCAGTGTGTGTCCTCTCCCCCCACCCCCAACAACAACCTTCATCCCTGCCTTCCACTGCCTAAAAATCAATGGAAAAAATATCCTCAGGTGAGGATTAAAAAAAAAAGTATCAGAGTAGTGGTGGTGGAGGTTTTTTGTTGTTGTTGTTTTTAAGAAAAGAAAAAAAACCCTTCTGAATCTACTAATACTAATCCTGTAGTGGAAGTTAGGGCCTCCATTTTTTGTGTATTCCACTATGACTAGGTTAACTTGTATTTCACTTTTCTCCGTGTTTTTTTTTTTTTAAACCATCTTGGACACTCATGGTCACTGAATTTGTGTCTCTGATAGAATAAAAGATGTTAGAGATGATGGAAGCCTTTGGGCATCTGGTCTTACCAGACACTGAATGTAAAGTGGGCCACAGTGGAATGGAGCAAAGGAAAATATCCTTGGAATTTTCATCACATCTTAGACATGTTATAGACAATTTTATTTTTCACATGCAAATGTTAGTTGAAGGAAGTGGCTACATTCTATTTTCCCCAAAATTATACATACATATGAACAAGTAGCTTGTCAGAAAATGTTTTATGGAATCTAAGGTGCTATCTACTATCTAATCTAATAAAAGAGTAATATTGAAATTGCCCTTTTCTTCGGGATGCCTAAGCCATGCCCACCAGCCAATCAAAGCGGCTGTATGTAAATTAACCCAACCAAGATGGAGGCCGGCAGTCACAGAGCTGGAGTAAACAGACGCTTCCATTGCAGCAGGAGTAAACTGTCTACCAGCCGGCTCGGCTTCTCCAGGCTCAGGCAACAACATATTTGCAACATTGTTGCAATTATAGAAGCCTCAGAGCTGAACCAAACAGCAGGTTCCGTTGCACCAGCGATGGAGGAAACTGCTTGCCTAGAGTCTACTAAGGCAACATTCTTTCAATTATAGAAGCCACAGAACTGAAGCAGACAGGAGGCTTCCTTAACTGCCTAGGCCTCAGCTTAAAGGAACAATGTATCAATTATAGAAGATAAACAAACCCCAGAAACCTGCTTCCAGCCAGCCTTGCTGGGACATTGGGTCAATGGGAGCTGTGGGCAGCCTGAAAGCCATAAAACAGACCTCAGCCTGTCACCCATGCTGGCCAC
This sequence comes from Murina feae, assembly GCA_004026665.1. Taxonomy (NCBI): domain Eukaryota; kingdom Metazoa; phylum Chordata; class Mammalia; order Chiroptera; family Vespertilionidae; genus Murina; species Murina feae. The sequence goes on along the minus strand of PVJC01048794.1, from coordinate 5,354 downwards.
ACCCCAATGGGATGAGGAGCCCCATTGGGGGGCTTGGCAAGCCTGCAAACAGCTATCAGCCCCTCACCCAGGCTGGCCACGTACCCCAGTAGGGACCCAAAACCTGACAGGACTGTGGGCAGCCTGAAAGCCTGAAAATGGCCCTCAGGCCCACAACCAGGCTGGCCACACCCCAATGGGGTGAGGGACCCCATGGGGGGCTTGGCCAGCCTGCAAACAGCCATCAGCCCTTCACCCAGGCTGGCCAGGTACCCCAGTAGGGACTCGAACCCTGAAGGGACTGTGGGCAGCCTGAAAACGCCCCTCAAGTCCTCACCCAGGCTGCCCAGGCACCCCAGTAGAGACCCAAAACCTGAAGGGACTGTGGGCAGCATGACAACGGCCCTTAGCTCCTCACCCAGGCTGGCCACACCCCAGTGGGGTAAGGGTCCACACTGGGGGTCTTGGCCAGCCTGCAAACAGCCATCAGCCCCTCACCCAGGCTGACCAGGCATGCCAGCAGGTGGACATCCCTAGAGGGGTCCCAGACTGCAAGAGGGCACAGGCCAGGCTGAGGGACCTCCCAAGTGCACAAATTTTTGTGCACTGGGCCTCTAGTAAAATATATAATTATTCTGTATGTTACTGAGAAAGTAAAAGCACTGTCATTGATTGAAAGATGTTCAAAGGGAAAAAGCAAGTCTTGAAGTCAACCTAAGATGGTATATCCTGCTATGTTTGATGAGCTCATTTTAACATCCTTTGTGTCTTTTCCCTCTCATTAATATTTAAAGACATTAATTGACTAGTTTGAGAGCATTAATTACAATTAAAATAGATGTTCACTTTATATAACACAAACACAACCATTCACCACTGAATGCCCAAATCTTAATAGCATTTTAAACACTAATGAAATGAAGCTAGTTTATGTTTTTTGAATTGATTACATAAAACAAGGGCTCAATATTCAGCAGATCATGACAGACAACACCAAGAGGACCAGCTGAATCTTACAGTGTTCAAAGGATTTGTAAATGGAAATGTCATTTTGTATTATTCTTACCTTCTTGAGCATTTGTTCCAAACAAAGCTTTGGGATAATACTAGATCTCCCCCCACCACTGCCCCAAACCAGTCACAGAAGAGCTCTGGATTTAGGCTAATATTAATGAATTCACACCAGGCAGTTACAGCACATTCTTCAGGAGTATAACAGCCAGAATTGTTTCAGCAAGAAATGTGGCAGAAGGCTAAGGGAAAACTCCGCAAGGAGAATGGTACATAGAAGATGTCAGGAGAGAAATTGGGTTTCTATTTTGAGGGCAGTAAAACCATTATAGTTTAATGCATCCGAGTTCATAGCCAATGACCATGCAAGTTAAAGCCTTAGGGCGCACACTCCTCTGAGATGCAAGGAGTCTGGGCTCTGCCTTCAGGAGTCAGAGAGTGGAAGGCAGGGGCTTGATCTCTGGAAGCCTCTGTTTCTCATCTAGGCTCTTAGACTGCTGGTCTCCAAGCCCCCTTCTGTCTGTAGTGCTGTGGTCTAGCTAGAGGCCGTTGTTGAATGACCCAGGGCAGAGCCAGCCTTTGTTCAGCTCCCCTGGAAGGAGGCTGGGACTGAGCAACTGCCAGGGTGCCAAGGACTCCTGGCTTCCTCTTGGCACGGGAGACCTCATCCTTTAGGTTCCTGGGCCTCGCAAAGTGGTTCCTGTGATTGCTGTTTTGGCTGCATGGTATCTGAACACCTTTCCTATGGACAGCTCCAAATTAGGTGGAGCACAAGGTCACCAGAAAGTGGGCACATGCCGGGGCTCAGCCGAGCAGAGGCACAGACACGGGGTGAGGCCGCGCTTTCTAAGGTGCGTCAGCAGCAGAGGGGCCTGGAGCCACGCGTCATCGGCACCCCAGGCAGCACTCTGGTCAGAGAGTGCTGGAGGCTCTCACTGTGGAGCCTCCCTTTGTTCCTGCCCCTCCTGGAGCCTCTTTCTCACCTTCCACAGGCTCCCCCTAAAGCTGTCCTTGTCACCATGACTTCACAGTCTCTGCCCCTAAGTCTGACTCCCTGACCTCTGCCAAGGGCAGATCTGAATTGAACTCTGGGGGGCACTGTTCGGTCAAGCAGCTGGGAGGACACCTGGAGGGGCCTTGTCAGGTCCTCTGCGGGCTTAAAAGGCTCCTCTGGAAGAGTCTGCACCCCTAGTCTGACCATCTGCCTCTTTTCTCTGATCCCTTCTCCCTGGGTTCATCAACCCTTTCTGATGCCCTGGGCATGCAATTAAATACGATATTTAAAATCAAATTTCATCTAAGCTTCTTACGGGTTGTCTCTGCTCCCACAGAGGTGCAGGAAACTCTGACAGCACAATGATTTCACCCAGCTTGGCAGGAGGCCGCCTGGGAAGCCGGATGCAGGGGGCGGCTCTTCTTGGCCTGTCCCTCTTGGGGGTTTCATCTCCTAAGCCCCTCAAATTCTTATTGTAGTTTCTCCACAGTATAGAGAGTTCCCTATATCACAGTGCCTGGGTAAGATGGATTTCATTCTTCCTTCTTCAAAATGTCATGTTTATCCAGGCACCGGGGTACCTAGTTCCTGGCATTTAAGAGAAACGCCTATTAAATTCAGAATAAGGCCATTTCCTCTGCAATTAGAGACTTTTGGCTCAAGCAAGATCTTTTCCAAGAAACCGTAAGCCTATATTCTGGTATTTCAACATTTCATCCCTCTTCTTTCCCTCACTCGTTAGGGTTTATATTGCCCTAGAAACTGAATATCACCATGAAGCCATCACCCAAACGGATTCTTCCACTTCCCAGGCTCGAGAGAATGTCGTTAAAAACACAGAGAGACGCCCGGAAACCTATGTGAAGGGCATTTCCAGAAGGAATAACAACTAAAAAGCACAAATAAAGCACTGAAATAAAATCTTTCTTTGAATTATGTGTAAGCAAAGTAAATTAGTAAAATCCAAGAGCACTTTAAGAGTAGAGATTTTCCATTTTGGAACAGGGATTTATTTCATCATTAAAAAGGAAAGGAAATAGAAATAATAAAGTTACTTATACTTAGTGTCAATGACAAAGTGTTTCACATTTTTGATGACCTTTTCTCTGGTCCATCAGCATATTGTTTGGGCTGCACATGGCTTAAAATTATCATGAAGAGGAGAGTTAGTTCATTTTAAGGGGCTGACAATTTCTTGAGCTCAGAAGATGGGACATAAAGTTTAGAGATTCTTTTGTTTGTTCATTCATTCACTCATTTATTCATTTATGAAACCCCTTTTGTGTGCTTGTTACTGAGGGGGATAGTAACACAATAGCAGAGCTCCTCCTCCTCAGGGCTTCATAGTCTCCATCAACGTTTCAGAGAGAACCTTGTCATATGTGTTCCTCACCAGATGATTATGGAAGATGTTCACCAGTGACTCCCTTTGAATTTCAAAGGAGAACTCCTGCTTCCTTTTGGGGTGATCAAGGATGAATGCATGGAGAGCAATGATTTAAACTGAGTTTCCCAGGGTAAGCAGGATTTTGATAGGTGGAAATGGAGAGGGTGGTGGCATTTGGGGAGAGTGGGGATGATAACTTCTGGGAGATTCCAGCAATATTCCTTTTGGATGAGGATCCCTAGGAGTAAGATGAGAAGAGTGGTCTGGAGCCAACCAGTGAAGACCTTTGAACGGAGAACAGAGTTTGCTGTGGGGGAAGTTGTTAGCAGGGAAGACCCAGCATCTGGCCATGAGGGTTCCTAAGACTCTTTGCTTAGAAACTGACCCAAGTCAGCGACGGTCCCTACAAGAGAAGGGCAGCAGAAAGGAGCTGGAGCCACTTCCGAAACCTGGCCCTCCTTTGCTTTTAGCTTTGGAAGGCTACGCATTTGCTGTCGAACAAGGCAGCTCTGGGTGGGCTTTCTGACATGTGAAGCCTAAAACAGCCTCACTCACATACCTCCCGCTACCTCTGTTTCCAGTTCTCTCTTAAGTCCCTGAAGTTCCATCTCAGAAGAGACAAGATCAATATCTAGACTCAAAATACATTGTTTTGGCTCTCCTCTCACCCCTCCTGATTAGCTCTATAGCTGAACCATTATCTTCACCTCCAGCAAATAATATGCAGGGAATGGGTAAGAATCACAGGGACAAGGTTTGGGGGGTGGGGTGGGGGTGGCTCTTAAATAGGGAATGTGATTATGTGTGTCTTGGATGGGGCATAGAAGCCTGCATGTTGAATTGCTTCCCAGTTAATTGTGGTGCAAGATAGCTAAGGACCACATTTTGAAAGCATCCCTCCCTAATCTGACCATCTTCTCCCTGCCTGCTGTCTACTGATCTTATCATATCAACTTCCTGCCCACTCGGGCCCTCAGTCAGGGCTTCATTATTGCTGATTCTCTTTCTAATCTTTTCCCCCCCAGGACAGAGACTTTTTCCAATAGAGTTCTCTAAGTATTTAGAGGTGATAATATATGTATCATTCATTTCTTCCTTCAATAATACTAATTAACTGCTCTGCATCTGGTATTGTGGTAGATTCTGTCATTCATTCATTCACCCACAAGTATTTACTGGTATTAAGTTCCCACCACAAAGCCACTGTAGTTCTAGAGATCAGGGGATCCTAAAGAGGACAAAATAAAGTTTCCAGATACTAAGTTGAGCATATGCTCAAGGGAGCATAAGTATGAGGTTGTCAAACAACTATAGTAAGAAGGACAGGTATTTAATCCTGACATATGCAACGTAATAAAGAATGAGCTTGCTCTGACTGGTTTGGCTCAGTGGATACAGCGTCAACCTGTGGACTGAAAGGTCCCAGGTTCAATTCCGGTCAAGGGCATGTACCTTGGTTTTGGGTGCATCCCAAGTGGGAGGTGTGCAGGGGGCAGCTGATCAATGATTCTCTCTCATCGATGTTTCTAACTCTCTATCCCTCTCTCTTCCTCTCTGTAAAAAATCAATAAAATATATTTTTTAAAAAAAGAAAAGAATGGGCTTTCTTTTCTCCTTAATAACCGCAAAATACTTCATGATGTGTCATTTTATTTCATTAACAGGAGGCTCATAGAAAAACCCCCACAGTGCTCTTTACTCTTATCTCCAGTTTCCCCTTGTCCTGCTCTTGGTCCTACTTGTCACCATCTTCTTTGCTAGCCCTGTAATGCCAGGTTGTAATTTAGTTCTGACGCCCAAAACACAGCTGTGGCTGGTATACTGGCCAGGTTTCTAGTTGCCGGCAACAGAATCCATCAGCACTACATTTAAAAAATATATATTTTATTGATTTTTTTACAGAGAGGAAGGGAGAGGGATAGAAAGTTAGAAATATCGATAAGAGAAACATTGATCAGCTGCCTCCTGCACACCTCCCACTGG